>LXGT01000366.1:0-29511 GCA_001640655.1 Endoconidiophora laricicola | reverse complement strand
GGGGGGGGGGGGGGGAGGACAAGTGACAGTGCCAGTAAGTAACATGTTGAAATGATAACTACACTTGATATATCGAAAGGGTCAGCCTGACATATGTGAAATTCCTAACCTCCATACAGGATGCCGCTTTAAGATCACATCACGTGTTATCAAGAGATGCAAAACGAGAGGGCGGGTAAGGCCGCTTATTGTATTACTGCGACGATCGCCAAGTTCCGAGAATGGAATTTTGATGCATTAGCCTGGTTCTCAAAAACATGACTCGAAGGTTGTAATGGAATAGAAACTGATGAAAAAGAAGAGACAATTGTTACTAATACATATGAACATCTACAACAAGGAGGACGGATAAAACGGGCGTGAGTTTTGAGTCCTTGATGTCACCTAGCAGGAGGTTTGTTCCCCTCGGCCTGGAAAGCATACGAAACGGGGCAGTTAGTCTGAATAAGTCGTACAGCAACAGAGAGACTCAAAATACATGAAGTCTAGAAGAGATGAAGCTGATGGTAAACCCTAAGTTGTATTTGGTTCTAAAGTTCACTGCTATGATGAGTTTCATGTGCATTTAGATACCTCCGTTTCGTATTTTAGCGAATGAAGTGCAAGAGATGACGATGAAAGCTATATACATAATCGTAGCTAAAGTATGCCCTTACTAACACGCTGACCATTTACTTCATGCTGATGATAGTATATCTATATTACGTGCGCCCCGTAGATCCCTCCTTCATTTTGTTCAAGAGCACAGCTCGAACCTTGGATGCTACTGGGTCGACATATTCCACCTGAGTAGCTGCAGGAACGCTCTTTTCTGCATTTGCTGCGTCCTCGGAGACCGCACTTGGCCGTCCATTCTCTCCACTGCTAGAGCTTGCAGACGCATCGTGACTAGCGGACGACATGCTACTCATGTTCCGTCCGAATATACGGCGATTACGTTTACGTGGTTCTGCTTCTGGGCCCGATGTACCGGCATCGCTGACACTTGATTCAGCACCAGTTGTTATGTGTTTATCCAGGATATTAAGTAGCTGATCAGACAGTGCCTTGCGTTCTGCTACCTTGACGTCAGATTTTCGAACACTAGCGTCGGCTTCTGCTTCAGCTGGTCTAGCGATAGTAGTATAATGTTGAGAATCATGTATAGTGCTTTTATCCGGAGGGGGATTTGCCACTGTTGCCTCTTCATCATCATCCGATTCCTCGTCTAGCATCGCTTGTGCAAATGATATCGACACATTAGTTGTGGGCTCCCAAGCCTGCGACGTTGATTCCTTCTTGGGGGCTGTTGTCTTGGAGCTTTTGTCTGAAGCTTTGTTGAGTACACTCTCGGACACATCAAATAAGGGGCTAGTGTGACTTGTAGATGTAGCAGACTGAGAACTAGGCTTCTTCATAGTAGCAATAGGATATGACTTGGCCTTACCACTAGTTTGAAATGCCGATAGGTCGATTTTTGGTGGTGGAAGAGTTTGAAATGCTTTCTCGGTATCCTTGCTCTTCTCTGGTTTCCGTGAGGCATCTCGCTGCTTCCCTTTATTACTTGTAGAGGTAGTTGATGATGTTGCTATCGAGTTCGTCCAACCTTGGCGTAATGCATCATGGCTTTTGCGCAGTTTCAATGCATGCTGCTCCAGTTCTTTGAACTTGAAGTTATTCCAATCAAGTTGTTTTCCTTGCTCTATACTAACCCAAAGCCAATCAACACTGACAATTGGAATGTCCTGCTGAATGGCAGCCTCAATCTTTTCCTTCCGTGCTTTAGCAAGAGAGCGCAGCAATAATATTGAGCTTTGTGCATTAAAGTACTCGGAAAGAACGGCACCTAGCTGACCAATAGCTCGAGAGACGTGATGGAGATCGATACCATTGAAGCCAGATGCGTGAATACGAAGTTTCTCGAATCCAGAGATGGGGAACCGACGAAAAGGCCGACCTATAACGTGTGCATCGGGGTCAAGCAGTGACTTGGCGAATAAACACCTCTCCACAAAAAACTCGGTTACAACAGTCACAGGAACAGTCACTCCTGTAGAGAGCGATTCAATCTCTCGATACGGAAGATCCTGAGGTACAAGTATAAACCGCTTGCCAATGCAAGGCAAGGCTTGAGCTTCATCAATGGAGCTACATACTGTCCCACCTCGGCTAACTACCGCCTGTCGGGCTATACGTAACTTTTGTGGTTGGTACCCATGGATGTAAAAGTTGCAGTCGGTAAAGATAGCCGCGCCGCGCGATAGTGCATCTGTCAGCGGTATTCCCAGAGCTGCTGCCGGTGCTGGTGAAGGGGCCGCTTCTTCTGTGTCAAGATCATCGGCGATTACAGACTCATCAAAGGGATCTGCCGTCTTTTCAGCTTCGGTTTCTTTCACAGAGGCCACAGCACCCTTGCTCCCGCCTAACATTGACGTCCAGACAGAAGCATGTTGAGAACCGAGCTTCATACTTGCCGTTTTGCGAAATTTCCGTAGTTTTGAATCTGGTGCTACAGCAGCTTCTGCTAGAGCTCTTTTGCGCTTGATATTTTCACGCGGGACAAAAGCTCCAGCGCCTTGCTGGGCAGCTGGTAAGAGAGGGTTAAAGCATTTTTCTTCAAGAATCATGCCTCTCTCTATACTAGCTGTGAGCCATGCTACAGATACAGTATGAAGCCCCCAGTTCAGGGCAGCCTCATACTTGCGTCCGGATGGCCGTGACACTATCAGGTGAGTTGCAGACTTTGTCAACTCGCCAGAATATATACCGCCATTAGCCTCAATCTGTTGGCGAATGCGCATACGCTCCTGGGCTATTAGTGTGTTAGGTAAATTCCTATATATTGGCCATGGACATATAGTGACTTACGGTCATCAACGCCTGTAAGACATATTTTCAACCTGCCTCGCTCGCCAGAAACAACCCCTTCTGCATTTGTTATTGATCCACAGGTCTCGAGGGTCGCTAATGTGTACTTGCTTTCTAACTCAGCAAAGTTGAACTGATCAGCTCGCCATGCATCTCGTACGGCGTTGATCCATGCTGGATCCATAGCTTTGATATCTGGTCGTGCTCGTGCAACATGAGTATATTTGGGAGTATCATATTTTCCAACGAGAAGATGCGTAACGTCAGGTGTTAGATCGTAGATATGCTCGCCGCCGAGTTGTTGAGTTGTTATTGCAATCGATTCCTAAATCGACGTCAACAGTCAAATTAAAGCCAGAAACCAGCGTCCAGACTCACTCTTTCGTAGACAGGCAAACTAGTACAACACACAACTACGCCAGTGAGAGCATTAGTGGCGCTGAGGGGCTCATCGGCATCCATGGTGATATCAGAGATATATAGTCATGCAGTTATCTTTATAAGCATATAAAGTCCAAACTATTGGAGATATATATTTCGTGAATGGCGTAATAGAAGGCGAATGCGCGTATATGGCGACAGCAGGGCCTCGGGCAAAGCAAAATGAAAGAGATCGACAGAGGCGCAGGTTATTATAGTATATGGGTACTGTATGATAAACAGGCACGAAAAAAGAGAGGTGTAGACTAGATTGGAAAAGAAATTCTACTGTAAAAGACTGCAGTGGTGTTGGTGGTAGCGATGGTGTTGCTCTTCTAACATTGGCATTAGTATATCCCTATAGTGATAATTCTAGATTTAAACGCGTCTACTCGCGACTTTTGGTTTTTTTTGGCGTAAAGTGGTTGGTTATTTGTACTGTTTACACTGTGCTGAAAATCAAATTACAAGTCCAAGGATGCAATCACAATCATAGCGCCTAACCCTTTATTCCTTAGATATTTTGCAACCCGACGTCACTTCGTCTCTGACCACGAATAGTCTCCATAGACCTTTCAGCCTAATGGTACAGCCGTTTCATAATCAAAACAAGTCGACTCATTTTACCAATATCAGCGACTGCCGTTGGCAGCTTTACTGAAGTTCTGCTTTTCTTCTTCCTGTTTTCATCCAATCTTCGACCAAAGCAGCCGTCTCAATTCATCAAAAAGACCCCGCTACAGCACCTTCGATCATCTTGCCAGCCTCGTCTCACGTCACAATCGCCGACCATATCGATTCCGCATTTTACCAGCGCCTTGCTTACGAAAGGGCATTTGTGTTTTAGACTGATCTTCTCTGCAACAAATGGGCGTCGATTCTACAGTAACCCTTTCACGATAGTTCATCCAACCCTCCTCAACGGACCGTAAAAACTCTAGACATGCCATCTGCCGCCGTGATACGGGCCCTGACGGTCCAGTTCCAGGAGACGACTGGAGCTGGCGAGAGATTAGCACAGAAGGTCAGTCGTGCTATACTACAATTAGCTGTGTAACGTAGTGGTACTAATCCATATTCTCATCAGTTCCTGAGATCTGTAAATTACGACTTGAACGAGGCCATTAATGCGTAAGTTGATTCGTTGTCCCTTCAATAATGTCGCCAAGGTACAAATGTTTGCATGATCAGAAAACTTTTACTATACAGTTCGTTCCTTGGAACGGTGGTTCTATTACCTAAATCCCTTTAGATCAAGTACTTGCTGGAAAAACACGCTCGGTACATATATGCACTGCGCATGAATTGAAAAGAGGAAATCCTCATATCGTAAAACCTGCCCTTATATATTCCACTGAGCGAAACACTCGTTGGCAGTTGATACATATGCACGTATGCATGTGTGTTGCTCATGTCGACTGTTAGGTTTTTAGTACTAGTAGTACCTCACGAGACACTCATCTAGCTACGGCGGCCCAAGCACCTAGACCGAGTGGTTTCCAAACACCCACATGTATACATGTGTAGAGACATGGAATATGATTATCTTCCTAGAGACCAAGAGCTCATGTGTCATTAGTTAAGTTTACTCTGGACTGTCTTCTTTTTTTTTCTCTTTAATTCTTTATACCCAAGCTTTCACTGTCACAACAAAAAGTCATGTACTGAAATACATCATAGCTGTGTACTGAGGCCTCGGCGGCTAGGCTGATCAGGCATACATGTAGACTATAACTCTCAAGTGTGAGATCCTTTAACCTACAGACTCCCCATCAATAACACCACTACCTGATATCGCTGCACCGCCCTAATATCACCGCCCTTCCTTTACTTCAAGGCCAGAGATAAAAATACTTGACATAATACTTCTACTATCTGTACAATATTTTTGTTGCGATTTGACAGAGATTACCACGATATGGGTATACGAGGCCTTACCAAAAGCCTAGCCGATCAATCTTGGGGATTCAAACGACGTGACAACTTGGCTAATAATCACGACATATCATCATCTAGGTAATACCTATTTATATATCTACGTGCATCAAGCCAGTGTTTAGCGTGTGCTCTTCTCCTTGTTATAATCATGCACAATGGTATTCTTGTATAGTACATTATCAAGTCGCTAACTAACCTCATATGAATAGGTTCCTCAATGCTCATTTGCAAGAATCTCCTGACGCACCTCTAAACAAACTTTTTGATGGTCTACGAGGTTTGAGATTATTCTTTTTGTTTCTGAATCTTAGATGTTGTGAACTGACCGTATTGATATACAGGCCCGTCCGACCTGCCTGATCAAATGGGTATCGATTCCATTATGACATATCTAGTTGATAAACTTCACGTCAACATTGAAAATGTAGAGATGTTCGTCGCTTTGGATACAGTGAAAGCAGAGTCTATCAGTGTGATAACCCGCAAAGGCTATGTCCAGGGCTGGAAGGCATCTACGTAAGTCCATGTGTCTTTGTCTGTCTGTAACATTATGGATAGCTAACATCGGTCGAGCAGTGCTCAAGCCAACGAAAAGGCACATGCCGACTATATCCAGGATCGTATCCGTGCCCTTTCGACCGACTCGGCCTATTTTAAACAGGTCTACCGCAACGCATTTTTAGTCGGAAAGGAGGCAGACCAAAAGTCACTCAGCCTAGAAAACGCCATAGTGTATTGGTCGCTTCTGTTTAAGGCGCCTGGTTGGTCATGGAAAACCGCAAACCGGGACTGGTTGCAAATCTGGCTCGAGTATCTTAACCAGAATTACTCGCGATCCGTAAACAAGGATATGTGGAATCAGACGCTTGAGTTTGCTCGCAAGTCGGTTGAAGATGAAACTCTGTCGTTCTGGAAAGAGGATGGAGCCTGGCCAAGCGTTATCGATAATTTTGTCGAGTGGTTCTACCAGCAGTATGGCGACCCAAGAACTAGCAACAAACCCGACGATGAAATGGAAGATTAATTTCGCGAAAGAATTTAACAGCAAGCAGAGTGCATAGAATGATCCGCATGTCGATGATAGACATGATTGCTTATTCGTTCACTAGTCTCCATAAGTTACTAGTTCGGCATCGCCATTTTTTGTGTTATTTATCATAATAGTAATATCCATTTCACTCGATATTGATATTGTGAATGGGTCTTATCAGTTTATGGGAAGTGGTACCTATCTGAATTCCGCCAAATGACAAGGGACAGTGGCAGATATATGCGAACTAGAACAAAAAGGTCGATAGAATACAAAGGTCGTGATATTATACAAGCTCAAACGCCAATCTCCCCCGAGGCCAAGCATTTGCCTACACATTGGTTCCGTTCTTCCAGTAGATGGGACCGTATTTGACAAGGCTACTTAGCTTGCCATCACCAAGTTTGACGTGAGTAGAGCGAACCACTCGAGGATCTAGACGCATGTTGCTACGGATTGCTTCATGTGTTGTTGTTGATGAGTCATATCGCATAACAAAGTAATGGCCTGTCCGGTGCTGAATCTGATGGCGCACGACGGGGTTTGGTAGATCGTAGACACCCCAATTAGCGATACTGCGCACAACACCGCCGCCGCCAAGGATGATTTGGCCCACGGCAAGGGCAATTCTACGCGGAGTGGAGTTATAGATGTTAGCCTTATGGCGAAATGTCATATCGTCGTTATCGATGCTATTCGAGTGGGATATCTTAGTATCAATCAATCGGTGGTACTCACTCTTTGACCTCGGCCAGCTTGCCGGGTCTCACCTACACGCTGTTAATATCATGTCAAGCTTTCGGGGTCAAGTATAGCATACTTACAATACCAATCATCTCATATAACATTTTAATGTGTTGACCAAGGTTCGTCGCGACAATCAATCATTGGCTTTCACGTGAACATCGCGCTCCGATCTGGCTTTTCGCCTAGCAAAAATGTCGATGGCCCCACCATTGATGGGCTTCCATAGGTCACGTGTAGCAGGCTTCACCACGACAAGGGTTTGGCTACTTTTCTGCTTGTCACTACAAGGCAGAAGGTAGAAACCCCGCCATTATTTAGCAGCATTTCTACTTATACCCCAGAATTGCAATTGCATGACCCCAGAAAGTTCAATATATTGGCTCCATCCTTTCTAGTCGTTAGCCAATAGAAAGCAGCGAAACTGGATAGAAGCCCAGAGGTAGTCGAACAGAGCATGTTTTCATCTATTTATACAAGCCATCTTCTGCTGCTTTGCTTGTGCTTATCCTTGTAGTACTTAGCACTACAGCTAGTGGTCTCATAACAATTTTGCTCTGCTACATAACTTGACGGGGTTAGTTATAAAGCGCTTAACTTCAATGTCAACGACGTAAATGGACTGCTGATATCGGTATTAGTCAGCCTTTTTTGTGTCAAAATCGACGCCTAAGCCAAAAATGGCCTTCATACTTTCAATCCGGACGCCGAGATTGATCTTGCAGCCCAAGCCATCGCCACGGTTCTCTACTAGTCGCTACTTGTCAACGAGTTTTTCTGAGGCTGATATCTCTAAAGCTCGTGCCTACTGTGAGGCTCAACTCAAGTGTGCATCTTCCACTGCTATTGCATCTTCTTTGCTGTCGTTGTGTCATTCAGTATTCACTAACTAGTATCTTCATTCTTGTCCATAGTCATGCGGACCGCGACACTCATCTGATACGCAGGTTCATTCCTCGTTATGCACAGGACATGCATCTATCTTTACGCGCACTTAACCTAGAACTCGTCCGTCTTCCTGACACTTCTCCAACGCCAGCTCTCCGAACCCTACGTGCCTCATTTTGGACCGACTCTATCATTGCTACATTTGCAGGATCGCCTCCTCGAGAGCCAATATGTGTTCTCTTCGGACATGCGTTAGATGAGCTCAAGCAGAGAGATCCTCTTGCATCTCTTGCAGGCTTGCGGTTCTGGACCACTAGACTTTTGCGGACAAGAACTAAAGGCTTGCACAATAGGCCTCTTGTCAATCTAGCAGCTGCTGAAGAGATTGCTGAGCATACGTACGCAAGCATATTATATGCGACCTTGGCAGCAGCCAGCGTTCGAACTACACAAGCAGATCATCTCGCAAGTCACATCGGAAAAGCTGCTGGCCTGGTTGCCTTATTGCGTGGAGTTCCTATATTAGCAGCCCCTGTAGCAACAAGTGAAAGGAGGCGGTCGGCATTGTTGCTTCCGTTGGATATTTTGGCTCGACATGGTGTCCGAGAAGAAGACGTATTTCGCCGAGGTCCTCAGGCAGAGGGTCTTCAAAATGCCATATTTGAAATAGCCACTCGGGCCAACGATCATTTGCTCACGGTTAAAGAAATGATTGCCAATATCAAATTAGGTAAGCATGCAGGACACGACTTCGAACATGTCAATGAAGAAGGCCATGGACATGGAAGTGTAGAAGAAGGGAACGAATGGAGTGAGATTAAGCGATCATTTGGTGTATATCTTGAAGCTGTTCCGATAAGCGAATACCTCTCCAGCTTAGAAAAAGTAGACTTTGACCCATGGCAAGTTCGGCAGAGTTGGAAACTCCCATGGAAAGTATGGAGAGCCTTGTCAAAGGAGACTATATAGTCAATTATATCCCAGTAAGAAGTAAATTACAAGGCAATATTCTACTATCTTGACATACATTGTATATAGAACTTTCTTAATTCAAAAACTTGATATTTAGTCAGGTAGGGGTTGCATAGGGTTAACGCTAACGTTATATCACATGACTACGTGCAAAGTGGAAAAGTGGCGTCGCGTCAGCGCGCTAGATCACCACGCAGATTGCGTATTATTTATTGAAACGACTAAAGCTGTCGTATACTTGAGGAGAACAGTGGCAGAACGAACCTAATGAAAACTCACTGTACTATCTTTCGTATTTTCTTATAATTGCCTTCATATATATTGATCTACTACACCGCCAATTGTACAAGCATAACTATTCACGATTCACGTTGCAACGAACAAAGGCAAACACATGCCTAGAACCTTTCCTTTAGACCAAATCGAAACCGACGCACTCGACGATAATACGCATTAAAAACCATGCCTGATCTTTCGCAACCGCCGTCGAAACGACCTCGCTTGAAGGCTGAGCCTGAGCTAGGCATGAGCCTCACAGAGTCGTATCTAAGACCATTAGGAATTCTCGGAAAACCGCTTGTCGAAGGAACTCCAGAACGGGAGCCAAGTCGATTCTTCACCCGCATATCTACGGCTACGTCGACCAATAGTACGACTAATGTCAAAAGCGAAGGGGGTTCGGGTGCATCTTTGGAAAACCAGCAAAAGCCACCCATGAAGGCAGAAGAGGACACAAAACTAGAACCGACTACGACTGTAGAAGTTGTTGAAGCGAATATCTCAGCGACAGAACCGGATGATTACTACGGAATGAAACACCTTGAAATGACTGCCGAGGAAGAAAAGGCCCTTGAAGAAGCAGAAGCAGCATTAATACTGACGCCCTGGAAAGATCCAGGCCAACTACGAGCAACAACTGCGTCCTTGAAACGACCTGCTTCGCCCCAATTGCTACCAGCAGACGAAGATTCGCTATTTGTTGAACAACATGTAGCCATACCAACAAGGGTTTCACCGCCACCAGAGCCCCAGCCTGTTGCGTTTGACGAAGGGACATTCGAGGCATTCGTTGGACAAAAGGTCAAACCCTCGATAGTTTCATTATTGAGATCTCATTGCGGAAATAATCTTGAAAAAGCTGTCAATATGTTTTTCGACGGAACCTGGCGCACTCTCCAGGCTGCCCAGAAAAAAGCGACACAAGACTCTAAGGCAAATTCCATAGCAGCTTCACTTTGGCGGGAGCTTCCGGATCGGAAATTGCCTGCCAGTGGGCGGTACATCGGATCTTTCGGAGTAGAAGGATGGGCAACGCGTAGTGGAAGGGGTCTCATCAAGTATGGTGATAAGCTGAACATCGAGCGCTACAAGCCCTCGCAGCCAAAAACGCCTGTTCGCAGCGCTGCTTTGCGCGGCACTAAGGGTAAAGTTGACTCAGTCGTGAGGTTCACCAATGCCTTCAACCAAGAGGTTGGCCGTCTTTCTAAAGAGGCTGCAGTCTGGATCTCCGCCCTGCAAGACCAAAAAATCGCGAGGTTTGAGGGCACTGTTGTGTATTCTCCAGAGAGCCTGCGTACGAACGATACCATCTTTATTCAGCTACGGGCGGAGCTGTTGGCGTCAGCTTTCGACTCTAGCAAATTTGACGGGCCTGACAATTCGGCGAGGGGCAAACTCGAGCAGGATGAGACATCTGCCGAACGGGATCTGCGTCTGAAGCAGATTTCGCTTGTAAAATTGTTCACAGAAATTAACCTGTTTCCATCTGCCATCGGGGTCTCGAATAAGATCGCCCAGGACGCGAAAGTGCAACGACAAGATATTCTCAAGGCAGTAGAGATGGACGATCAGAAAAAGGATACTGCGTCAAGCGGAAATAGCACTCCACGGGCCATGCCTCTGCCTTCATCACAGGCTGATGCTGAACCTGTCGAAGACACACTTGAGCTGGAACAAGACCAACTTGATGCTCTATATCGAAAGGCCCAGTCTTTCGATTTCTCAACGCCTGAAGCAACACCAGCAGAAACATTCGCGATGGACTTGCGGAACTACCAACGCCAAGCACTCCACTGGATGATAAGTAAAGAGAAGGCCGAGAAGACTAACCGCGAGGAGTCTCTACACCCGCTCTGGGAAGAGTACATTTGGCCAACGACTGATTCGGATGGCAATCCTGTTGCAGCGACTCACGGGGGTTCCAAGTTCTATGTAAACCCATACAGTGGTGAGATGTCGGCCCATTTCCAGGAACAAGAGCAGACATGTCGGGGTGGAATTCTTGCGGATGAAATGGGCTTAGGCAAGACTATCCAGATGCTGAGTCTTATCCACACACACAGACCAGGATGGAAAGAACACCGGGAAAAACTCTCCAGCTCTGGGGAAAGCACTCAAAATACACTGACTAAGCTACAGTCGCCGGACATCTTCGACTTGCTCAATTCTAAGCGGGATCTAGTTCAGGAAGCACCTTTTACAACGATAGTTGTTGCGCCCATGTCGTTGCTATCTCAGTGGAACAGTGAGGCAGAAAAGGCTAGCCGGCCAGACACCCTTCGGTCCTATGTATACTATGGAACCGAGAAAAATATAAATCTTCAGGCCATGTGCACATCGCCAACATCGGCGCCGGATGTCATCATCACATCATACGGTGTGGTTCTTTCGGAGTTCACGAATTTGGCAGCACGAAATGGCGACAAGTCAATGCACACTGGCTTGTTTTCTCTCAAGTTCTTCCGAGTTATCCTGGATGAAGCGCACACTATCAAAAATCGTGCAAGCAAAACTGCCAAGGCATGCTATGCTTTAGCAGCTAAATATCGTTGGGTTCTGACCGGAACACCTGTTGTAAACCGCCTGGAAGATCTGTTTTCGTTGGTACGGTTCTTGGGCGTTGAGCCTTGGAACTCATTTTCATACTGGAGAACATTTATTACTTTGCCATTCGAGGCTCGGAACTTTGTTCGCGCCCTAGATGTTGTCCAGACTGTCCTTGAGCCACTTGTCATGCGCCGCACTAAAGATATGAAAACTCCATCTGGTGCGCCTCTTGTACCTCTTCCACCAAAGAAGGTAGAAATTGTCGAGGTCGAACTCTCGAAATCAGAGCGGGCTGTCTACGACCACGTCCTTGCGCGAGCGCGTTCGAGCCTATCACAAGGCATTGCTAGTGGAAGCGTCATGAGAGAATACACAAGCATTTTTGCACAGATTCTGCGACTAAGACAGATCTGCTGTCATCCTGAACTTATTCGGAATAAGGCCCTCGTCGCCGAAGCAACAGCCAATCGAGCCATAACGGATGCCAATGATGGGCTTATCGATGATATGGACTTGGACAATCTTATAGCCCAGTTCACAGCCGAGGTCGAGGATGAAGATCCCACCAAAAGCAACACATTTGGCGCCCATGCCTTGGAACAGATCCGCAAGGAAGCCGACTCTGAGTGTCCAATTTGTGCTGAAGACAAAATGGAGGAACAGACGGTTACTGCTTGTTGGCATTCGGCTTGCAAGAAATGTATTCTGGAATACATGCGCCATGAGACAGACAAGGGTCGCACACCGCGATGTGTTAATTGCCGACAGCCGATCAGCAAGAGGGAGTTGTATGAAGTTGTCCGTTTCGAAGATGATGTTGATGAACATACATTAGTCGATTGTGCGGAGAAGAAACCGCCGCGAATTAGCTTACAGCGACTCGGCGCGAACGATTCCTCCTCAAAAGTCATGACGCTAATAGCACACCTTCGATCGCTTCGGTCGACGCACAAGACGGCTAAAGCTGTTGTGTTTTCTCAGTTTACGTCATTCTTGGACATTATAGAGCCGGCCCTAAGCCGTGCACGAATACGATTTGTGCGGCTTGACGGCACAATGGCTCAGAAGGCCCGAGCAGCCACGTTGTCTACATTTGCTGATGCAGGAACATTCACTATCCTTCTGCTAAGTCTCAAGGCAGGTGGTGTTGGCCTCAACCTTACACAGGCACGAGCAGTTTACATGATGGATCCTTGGTGGAGTTATGCAATCGAAGCCCAGGCAATTGATCGTGTGCATCGTATGGGACAAACTGAGGAAGTTCAAGTCTTCAGGTTCATAGCCAAATCCAGCGTGGAAGGACGCATGCTCCGGATCCAAGAGCGCAAGAAATTCCTAGCTAGTAGTCTGGGCATGATGGGCGATGAGGAAAAGAAGGTTGCGCGAATCGAAGATATTCAAGAGCTTTTATCTAATTAGGGTGGCGAAGATACAGACGGGGAAAAGAAGAGGCTGACGATTTTCAGATCATGTGTACATAGTAGATAAATAGACGAACACGAGATCTTGTTAATGTGCTGTGTTTGTTATTGTTATGAAAATCAATCTTTATTATGCGAGGCGCCTTCCTCTACGACCACTGCAGTTGGGTTGGTTTATAATCAAGTTGTCAAGTTGAACAATGGCTTGTGCATCCCAATGCAGCAAGCCCTCATTCTAATATAATAGAACAAGTTAGAATAAATGGCTAATAAAAAAAAATACAGTTCTTGGAAGCCTAAAAACTAAGTGAATACTGCCTAGAGTGATGAAATAAGGGGTTGGGAGCTGTTTGGGCAATTGCTTATGTTTCTGACTTTGTCAAGCACATTAAATAGCAACTACCTATTTAAATAGTTGAACCTAGGCTGCCAGCATAGAACTTTGCTTAGAGCTTTTTAGTGCTCAGACTAGACTCTACACAACAACCAACTAGATTACCAATCTCTCTATCTATTGATCTGCATATTCATCCATCTATTCATCACAGCACTACTGAGGCTTCACTGAACGCATTTCTATCTATCTGGCTCTGAATCTATCTCGAGCTGTCGCATCTTCTACGTGTTCGATAACGGCTAAAACCTTCGCGCTCGCTGCGTCAATTCTTCTTCCCTATTCGTTATTTATCCTACTACTTCCATTCTGCATATCCTGCATCAATCACTAGACGGATAGACACACCGCCATGCTTACCTGCACCTAATTATTCATAATTAATACCGTTCAATTGCTTATTTATTTATCCCTTTAGTGAAGCTAGTGTCGCCCACCTTTACTCTGTCTTTACTTGCCGCACACTAATTCAGATATCATCACTGGCCTCACTATTTACTTTGTGACCCTGTGACGAGCCCGACCTTGTAAATATCCTGCCTGTCTGGATCGTGTCTGTCGGCCGCAATGCCAAATTTTGGCATGTACCGCGTCCCTGGCCGCTCGGGCACGGGCCTCTTCCAGTATGGCAATGTTGACTCCTTCTCGGTCGGCGACCATCCCACCCACGCGCCGCTACCGCAGACCCGACGCCTGTTAGTTTTAGAGGCCATTATCCACCATATCCTGGCCGGCCGCTCCACTCCAAGTGACCTATCCTTGTGTCCTCGCATGCTCAGCATGTCTCAGCGCCCATCTACCGGCATAATCTACGCGTACGGTTTGAGTCGCTCTGCTCCCCTGCCTACTTCTACAGCATCGCCAACCTCGTCGCCGGCTGCCATGCGTTCATCGCCGGCGCTCATCACAGTGCGCTTCACATCGTCAACCGGCCCTTGTCCATTCTCAAGACTCGCAGACCTGCCTGCTGGCCGGCAACGCTCTCTCTATGACTCCCTCATGCGTTTATTCCGTCGAAGCGCTCCTCCGTGTGCTGCTCGCTGCCGTTGTCCCTTCTGCTGTAGAGCATGCAGTCGTCTCGCAGATCGTTGTTCCTCAGGCCATGTTGGCCGTCTTGCCCGCGTTGAGACCCCACGCCTAGCTACGCTTATGAGGGCGTTTCTAGCTCCTATTGATCTTGCCGAAACGCACCATGTATGCCGGCTTATGTCATCATCAGCCGCGCCAGAGAGACAAGTTGTACGACGAAGACCCTATACGCCATTGACCCTGCCTGCCATGGGCCGAATGGGGTCTTATCAAATCGATAGTGTGTTACATTCTGATCCTATGGAGCTCTCCGAGTCTTACACGTCCTCGGACGAAAGCGACATAGATGTAGACCCTCTCCCACCTCCATCCCGCCCACAAGCCTCATCGCATTCCGTCGAGACTTTGGATAGTCTCAACACTACACAATCATTACAGTTAACACTAACGCCTCATGTATTACAGTTGCCCATAAGAATGAGGCCACCACAGACCAATCAAGTACTGACAAATCAACCAGTTCCTGGATCATAGTATATAATATAAAACCATAATAGCGACAGTAAACTGCCTTTTCATTTCTTTTTTCATTTCATCTGTTCTTAATGTAGCGATCCGTCAGTCATATATATGCCACTTTTCTCTTCCTCTTCCTCTCAATGTACGATGTTAGCTATGTCACATAAATATGTGTGATTTAAAATTACATTCAGACCAAAATTGTTCGTGTCTTGTCATGTGATGTCCCCATTCACCATGCCAACCTACTTGGTCTAGCTTCATGATTTGCTACTTCATACCACTAATGCAATAGCCTCAATCGCATGAGTGAGTGCCAATTGTCATATACATGCGTTAACGAACTGCAATGTCATGTCACAATAACAACAACGCTCTTTGTTCTAGCATCACTCTCACAGTTCCAATTAGACTTTCTACTCGACGACAACCAAGTTTGCCACCATTTTATTTCCATCAGAATATAGATAGCGAGCATCCTCAGAATCGCCAGAGAATGCTACCACGAAGAGAGTCTCGGATTCTGCTACAGCCCCCATGTCTGTATCCCGATATCCGCCGCCGTCCATCGACTCTCATTCGTGATGGCCTTGTGCCAGATAACCCCCCTCGAAGACACTTGAGCTTTCCTATCTTGAGACACGCACGCTCTGAGGGATCCCATATTGCTTCCCAGAGTATATCTCACATCCACAGGATAGCAACGGCCGAGGACAGGCCACCTATGATCAGTCCCATTCATACAAAGTCACGCGATGATGGCAATGCGAACTTGCCGTATGGTTATTTGTTAGAGCTTAACGAAAGGGAGGAAATTGTTAAGTGGCTATTCGACGTCTATATTGCAGTACACACTGTACCTCAGCTAGCCACTACAGAGCCAGTGTTAAAGATCAGAAATGCCGGAAGCAGTGTTAATGCCCAATATGGTTCGGATATCCTTGATGGCACGCCAATAATCAGGACTACAACGATGGCCTTGCCGCGTGAGCGAAGATCGACTGGCCGCCTGAGCTATGCAGATACATCAAGGCCGATTGCATACGGACACCAAACTAGTGCCCATGAGTTTTTCCCCGAGACAACACGCCACGGCCGTACAGAAGTTGTTCTCCGCGAATCCAGCACTATAGCTAAGAAGCCTCACATCGAAGAAGGCCAAAAAATGAACAGTCTCCGGGCAGAGATCATTTTGACAGTGGACCCGAATGTTTCTGGCTCAAATCTGTACAATGACAAAGGCGTAGGCACTGGAGCGCCGCATCGTCGAGGACGAGGCGGAAAGGAGAGGTCTAAGTTTTTTGTGTTCAAGCGTCTAGTTCCGTTCATGAAAGGCAGGAGATCAAATCGATACGGAGGTGTCGAGCGGCAAAGACGAAAGCTAAGAAAGAAACGACAGCGTTTGTGATCAAGAATAAGCTTGAAACCACCAATTAATTGGTCTAAATTGTGTCATTACAGCAGTTTATTGAATGTATCATTCGGTAGCATATATCTTTCATAGGGCCTATAGTATCAGTAGTCTATTGTAGTGATGCAGTAGTACAAATGATGTTCTAGGTTTAGAGAACTTAATAAAGTATATCAATCTAAAATGATAGTTGAGCTCATATGATTGGTTGTATAATCAAATGCCTACATATCCCGCATTCTATTTGGCCCCTTAGTCGGTGT
The DNA here is from genome assembly GCA_001640655.1 of Endoconidiophora laricicola. Classification (NCBI taxonomy): domain Eukaryota; kingdom Fungi; phylum Ascomycota; class Sordariomycetes; order Microascales; family Ceratocystidaceae; genus Endoconidiophora; species Endoconidiophora laricicola. The sequence goes on along the minus strand of LXGT01000366.1, from coordinate 12,809 downwards.
TCATCTCTATAGTGTCATCCTATCCTATCAGTATAGCGATACTTATGGCTTATCTGGACAATAATTCCAATATGGTAATGCCACCATACACCGCCGTGATATCTCAATATGGCGACATACGCGTACCTTCTGTTTTGTATATATGTGTATCGTTCCTTCTTACACGTGTGCCTTCCGTTTCAAATGAAGAACAATACACGTACTTGATACTCATCTGTCATCTCTCCATCATGATCGCCATTTGTAAGGATTGTTACTACACGCCGCCTTTTCCCGTCATCGGATCAAGGTTCCATTTTGCAATATGCCAACTTTGAGACGTACGCGCCGTGCTCTCGAGCTAAGCAACTACAGGCGCAGTAAGTCATACATTCTAGTTCCCAGTTTCCTGTTAGGATTTGTTGTCATCTCCAACTAACTCTATTACTCGTGGTCCCATTCCAGCAGATTTGACTGCCACTATCGAAAGTCAAGATGGCATAGCTTACTCGAACTATGCATCGCAGCATTTTTCAAGAGCAGATTATGTCTCTAGATCAGCAACCCGCATTTCTGTATCTCTAAGTAATCGCTTGCGTAATTTGGCCCGCTCTAGTGGCGGTTTGCGCAACTTGAGCACATCCCATTTCACATCGCGGAACAACTCAGATTCATCAGAGAGGTCTAACACACTAGAAGGACCACTTGGCGGAGAAAGATCAAACGGTCCAGCAAGCTCTGCTATTTCTACAGACTACAATACTTCACCTAGCTCGCGAAGTCCTGGCGTCAGCAGCTCTATATCACAAACCTCCACATTATGTAATAGCTCCAACTCGCAGCATTCCGACACACGCTATAATGGTAAGTCCAGGTAAGTTGATGCAATATTGACGTGTGCTAATGCTTCCTCAACCAGATAGCACAGATACCTATTCTAGTACAAGTACCAGGCTTAACTCGCCTATACCGAGTCTTCCAAGTATGATTTCGGATCATGAGGGTGACGACGATTATGATAGTGGCAGTGGAAATGAACTTTACGGAGGTCAGCATCAAAGCCAGACCGGTCATCACCGTCACAGGTGGCTCCTGTCACGGCCAGAAAGTCACCAATCACTAGTAATTTTTCATCTAACTCGCGTCGGAAATGATTCACAGCATGGTTTTCAGCATACTTCTACAGCTTAAAGATGATCCTCAGTCTCAGAACGATGTGTCACAATTCAATGGCTTGCTATACTGAATACCATATACTTAGAGTGTTACAAAATAATATTCCATTAATCACGAAGATAATTAGTACATACTGTAATATCTTCCATAAGATATCAAACATCAATATGTAAAAACTGTCAATCACAGGGTTGATTGAGTAGGGTTGTTTTACAGCTCGTTCACGGATAAATCGACAACCAAACTAATGGCTAGCGGCTCGGTAGGACTAGATATTTTACCATATCTGTACTAAATAAAAACCCTGGCGTCGGGGTGCGACGATTAGAAAGGATTTAGCTTGGTATGTCTCTATATAGTCATAGTGGTGGCGGCGGCAACAATACGGGACACGCGGACCAATTTTTTTGTTCTACTCATCGTCATATCCGATCATTTTGATCGATTCATAGGTAGCGAATTGAACTAATGTAACTATACTGGATTGTAACATGAAAATGAGAGAACACTTAAAAGTATCACGTGGTTTTAGCAACATGAGCCCAGTTGGTTGAATTCAAGTCAGTCGTCATTGATGCGGCTATAGAACGACTAGAAATTCAGAGATGGAATCCGCATTGTCATCCAGGCAATCTCTTAACAAGGATCTATATAATATACTATGAGATGAGTAGGTATCATGATCCAGTTAGTCGATGCAGGCCCCCGCCATTTTAGTTGTTCGGGTCTCCGGCGTCCTGAGGTACGAGTACTATCCGACAGAATGCAACGGTGGATATAACAGCTCATTGTTATCTAGCGGTATTGACGGTGCTATTTTGATCTCTTGTCTGGCCGAAGCCTACCGGATAATTCTCCTTTTTTTTCTTTTTTTTCCAACACTATGCTCAGCCAAAAGCGGCGATGAAACGACAGTCTTCAATTAGCTTCGATCAGCTGTCATCAAATATAGTCAACCGTTAAAGAATCTTGACCAGCCACGAGGTATAATGGGTATTATTTTGGGGTAATTTATTCCGTACTGGACGCAGCAGAATACTTGTGAAATAAGCTAATCGTTTAGTTTCTTGTTAGCTGTAGCCCTCCGTGTAATTAGAAGTGTATGTGAAAAAACATTGGAGAGAAGTAAGTAGTCGCTAGGGTTATCTAATGCGTTCTTAGGGTCATTAGAGGCTTGACTGAACTATATTTTAAAAGCATTTAGTGACGTCAAATGACAAAATAGACTGACAAGCCTTTTATGCATGAGCAGCATGATATGACAGTCGATAATAAAGCTGTGCCACAATAACATATCCCTCCTTCTCAAAGAATTTGCCTCTTAAGGAAAAAATTCGGTGCGCTAAGCTACCACTGGAAATGGGTATCCTTGAATTGTTATTAGCCAGCTTCAAAAGGTTGAAGGAAACCCATTGATTTTGTTTAGAAGGCGTAAAGTACAATGTAGTTTTAGTAATAGATAAGTAACTATGTTTCTGAGATGTGAAGCTAGCTTTAGTCTAGGAAATGCAAAGCACGAAAGTGGAGAGTTGACGTATCTACAGTTTCCATGCTAAAGCACGCTTATATGGAGAATGCTGAAAGACAGAAAATAGTCATATGTGGGGGAGGTAGTCTGTTCGATTTGGGCGTAAAGGCAATGAGTGATCTTGTGGGCTCTGTAGTCGAGAAGGAGTAGTAGCAATAGAAAAAACCAAGCCAGTAGTCGTAGTCAAGCTGCCAAAACGACCAAGCTTTATGCAACTTAGAAAACGGTGAAGCCTGGCCAGAGTAACGGCCCATAGACTAGATGTACATACCAATATTGTATACAGGCTGTGGACAAGAGTTCGTGATCTTAGCGAACTAGACAAATAGACAGACAGACGATCGGTCGTTTAAGAGACCCTGACAAGACAAGCGACTAGATACACAAGGCATGACAGCAGCGCAAGATAGCATTAAACGTTTATAAGGACGTTATCATGTCGCACTCTAAAAAGGAACACCGAGTTGGTGGATTTCTTTGAACCGAAGGTACTAGTAGTGGTTAGTAGCATGATGTGAGGGTCAGTGGTAGTAGTACTGCACATTAGGAGTTAGAGTAATCAAGTGAGACATTTTTTTACTAGTAACTATCATCTTTATGTATTCGTTGTGTCCCTGTTCTGTCTGTTTGGAAGCATAGAAGCAGTAGAGATACTGACCGACGTACTACTCTCACGTAACCTTTTGAGTCCGCGCTTCCATTTCGGTTGGTTTGATGTTTGCGGAAACAAAACAAGGGCATATGTTGATATTTTGGCGAGATTTTCAAAGCGCTCTGATACGGGTTAGCGCTATTATTGTTTTCCCTGTTTCCACCCATTTCTCATTTCGCACGTACCTAGTCTCTCCCTTTTACTAGTACTGCTAGCCACGTACTGTTTTATTCTTCTCCCAGTCCCTACAGTTTGACACGCAGAGCCTCATTTCTCAGGGTACGTCAAACACGCGAGGGTCAGCAGAGCCTCAGATATTCCAACGTCCAAACGGTGATCAAAGTATTGACATAAGACAAAGCCCATGATCTAGATGTGATTTTCTGCAGCAGCAGGATATCAAATGGCTTTGAGCGCTGCTATTCGTATAATAGTTTCTCTATGTACTGAAAACTTTGTTACAATGACGCCAGTTGCGGTATATAAGCTCGTACATTTATTATCACTATAACAGCCAATACACCGTTGACTAGCTCGCGAATATACGCTTAACCCAAGAAGCCTCCCCAGCTTTCGGCCTTCCAACAACGCTTACCCTCACTTCAATCTTGAGTTTACTCTTGGTCCATCCTAACCCCTTTCCAAACATGAAGTTTCTGAAAGGTCATGTGGCCATCCAAAACCTGTCGTGTCAGGCAAAGAACAGCCACAACCCTGACAAAGACTCCATCAATATGGGCAATGGAACATTGATAGGGCTCCTTGGGGCCACAGCTTAGCTTAGAGTTGTTCCGAGGGTCTGCTCGTCTGCCTCCAGATAAATTTATGGACAAGAAAAGAGCCACCCAAACCTCCACGAATCCTTCACTATATTCCTTGATTTCCGAGTTCTAGCCCCCCGGCCCTAGTATAGGAAGTATAGGAACTAGTAGTAGTAGTAGTAGTAGTAGCTGGAAATATAGTTCTGGTAATTGAAGAAGGACTACATAGTACAGAATATAGTAAAAAAGAGATGAAGGACAGGGTGTGATTCTAGAGAGTGCGACTTGTGGTATGGGATAAACAAGGCGGGTGTGTGCTGAGTGCTGTAAATATGAGCTACACGCGGACCACAGTGGTCTCCCATGTTTTGTTCGCTGTTATATTGGCTTTGCAAGTTTAAGTCTTATATCTAGTACTTCAGCTTATTCAAGAGCCCGGATGTAGGCCATCTGTCTACTTTAGCCAATGTGATTTGAACAGGTAATCAGCGTTAGTAAACAAAGAGAGGCTTTTGGTTAGTATAGCTTTGCTGTTTGAGTTTCGATACTTTCTGCTTTGTCATTCTAAAAGTTTAATGTAATATGGTGCTGGCAGGTATACAAGAGATCCTGTGTCCTAACGCTGCCGAGTGAAACTCTGAGATTTCTCTTTTTGGGTAACTTGAAGCCACCCTGCTTTGAGAATTAGTCGTGATATATATATATCAATATAGCACAGCGAAAAGTACATACAGTCCCTCTCAATCAAGACTCAAAACACAAATACCTATCATACATCAAAGGCGAGAAAATGAACAAAGAAATTATGTTAGTTTTATTCATTACAGGGATTATGTTGTGAAGAACACGATCAGGAATGTGATCCTCTCGGGCCGAATGCAGCACAAGCGGCAAGGGATGGCAACAGAGCCTCAAAGATCGAATCAAGAATCAAGAATCAGCTAGCCTTTACTAGCAGGGAATCTATCTAAAGTGGTATGTAGACTGTAGGCAAACTAGTCCAGAGTATCTTCATAGTTCCAGAAACTTAATAAGATTAACGATTATAACAAAAACTAGTCCAGACAAAATACGGTCATCTAGTTAGGCAAATATGATGAAATGAACCCTTTAAAAATAACAGGCTAGCTGATAGAAGGATAGAAGGAGTTATTTTTGTCGAAGAACAAATGCCCAGTGAAGGAAAAGGGCCGTTAACGAACATGCAAGTCTAAAGTTACTGTTAGTAGCAATGGTATTAACAACAGTAAAACTACTGAACTCGATGGGCTGGCATACGAGGCCGACCGACCCGAAAAATTAGGTTGGAAGAGAATATGGGGAGAGTATGGGGGGATGTGTATTCAAATGCGGAGTTGTCAGGCGACCAATATATATATATATATTTTATTTTATTTTATTTTTTTATTTTTTGTGCGTCGGCCGCTACGCTATGAAAAAAATATTTTTTTTTTCTGCGGGGGACCCCAAGTAGCAAGTAGTATTGTATACTCGATTTGCCTTGTTGTCGGTTTCTAGAATGAAGGACAATAAGGCCGAGATACTGTCGCGGTAAAATTAGTAGACTATACTGGAACATCGATTACGTCGACTGTCAGATCACTCGAGAGCACACAATGATCAGATCAGCAGCTTTTCCTAGACTAATTGTTTGAGCTTCTCTTCGGCGTTAGCTCTACGGCGCTTCTTAAGACATGATCTTTATCAGACAATGGCATTGACGTGAGTTCATATTGGGTAGCGATGCAACACTCGGGGCATAGAAGAAGCTCGAGTTAAGAGAAGACAAAACATGTTGGAGAGAATAAGCCTAAGGAAAGAAGGGCCGGCGTTGAATATAGGAACTGGGTACCGGATGAGTATCAATAATTATGGTAGGATGAGAGGCTAGACTAATCCACAACCTTGAAGGCTCTCGACAAGTACAGAGAGTATGTCGACAATCGGACAGCATCGGAGTTACAATGGACACTGAGAAGTAAAGTAAAACGAGCAGTAGACAAGTAGATAAACGAAAAAGTACTAGCACATAGCAACGCCGCGGTAACAATGCTTGGCAGAATCTACATAGGAAAAGGAAAGAAGAAAAAAAGATAACCTCTACGGAAGAAAGTCAGGTATTAAACAGCCAATGAATGTAGATCAACTGATTGATACTGAATACTATTGCTACCTTGAGCTGGACGGAGACTAGTAACTAGAGTATGGTGTTTATTCTAGCCGAAGCTTCCCACTCTACGACGCAAAGTGGCGATAAAGCGATGAGCAGGAGATGTGGTCAACAGATGGGAAATTTATGTCGACAAACCCTACTATTGGTCAACCCTATTGAATGTTTAGACTCGAGCCTAAATATACTCCAGATACTAAAATAAACACATGGACGATGCACCATGCTTTGGCCCTGATATACATTTTGACCAACAAATGCCCCAGGACTCCAGATTATTAGGTTAATAAAATCTGGAGACAGACGTATACAAATTGCTAAACGCTGGGTACTATGGCAGCATAAGGAACAAAAAGAAGAAGAGAATAGGCGCCGAGGCCACAACTAAGACTATATTAGCCAAACCCCGTGGGAAAAGGGCCATGAGAGAAGTCGGGGGAAAGCCTTAGGTCGGGGGGTAGAAAGATGGGAAAGATGGGGAGGGGATCGCATGTTGGCGACAAGAAGGCTCGAGAAGCGCCGCAGAGTGACCGAGCTCAGGCGTAGTAGTAGTAGCGACAGAGGGCGGTAGGGTCACGATAGTAAAATCGGCTGTTTGAGAAGCTTCATTTCCGTGAATCTCCTTGGAATAACCCTTGTCTTCCTCTCTGTTCCTTGAGTATTTTTCTGGGGCTGGCTTGTGCTAGAGCGAGCATGACGATGCATGGGTGCATTGTCACTCAACTTACGGTCGACGCCGCTCTTATTCTGAGAAACCAAGCAATAACTCTTGTTGCTTAAGTTCTACTCGATCGCCGGCCGAGCTTGCTTGTACGTTGGGCGCGGCTAGGACGAAGCGCAACCGGTCGAAACGACGCAAGAAGAATGTCACAAAGTTAACTTAGAGAGCGATGCTTAATTGACCGAGTTTGTCGATTCACGCTTTTATTTTCCTCATCAACTGTCTATGTACATTGCATGAAATGTAATTAATAGAGTAAATGATGATAGTTGCATGTTGGAAGTCTGGTGAAATTGAGTAGCGTGACGTGTAGTTGTTGACGGCTGATCTTGTTGATCTTTGTCTTTTGTACGAACTAGACGTTGTTGATATGCCACAAAACCTCTATTTGCTTTTTTTATTATTTATTTTTAAATTTTGTATCCTCTCTTCTTTTTTCTCCTTCTGCGATCTAACATACTTAATGGGAGTGACACAAGCCGAGTTTGTCAACGGTTGGTCTGCTCTTCTTATACTAAATCCAGGCACGACAGCATGGCTCCGTCAGCGCTACTTTGCAGGGAATTGCTGAAGAGAGACCTCGCTTCCTTGGAGCCTCATCTACGGCAGTGACTGGAAGCCGCCGAGCCTCAGTTTCCTCGACTTGTGAGGAGCAAGTCGCTGTATATTCTTTGACAGGCTGTGCCTTTGGGGGGGGGCACTCGTGGCGGCGCTGCGCGAAAGGTATAGGTAACTTGAGCACTAGAAGCCTTAAGAGAAACTTGGACATATACTTCAAAGTTATGTGGTTTTCCTGCACGCCCCACAAGCGGGCCGAATTTCGGACCATCCGGTGCTATTTCTTATACGTATTTTTTATTCTTTTACTTCAGCAGACCAGCAGACAGATTTTCTATTTGGTCATGCGATAGACCCGCAGTCAATTTGAGAACATCTTGGATGGACAGGGCAGTCAGATCAAACTTAGCAAGAAAAGCAAGCAAAGGCTCTTCATCGGCACTTAGTTTATCATTGCTTTTTATCGCATATTAATCTTTACTTTTTACAGTACACTTCAACAAGGATTAAAAAAAAACAAGGTTAGCCCCCTGGGAAGACCCCGCTTTTCGACTGCGTAATATCTGAGCAGACTACTGTTTTGGGTGGGTCCGCCCTTGACGGAGCAGAGCGTGTTAGTGCCACTCTGGAAATTTCCCTTTTGGGGGGCGTGGCTTCTTAAAAACTAGACACACTTAGGGAGTGCAATTGGCAAAATAAACACAGGTAAAAATAAAGAAATAGATAAAACAAACAAATATTTGGATTTGATAGCTTGGGATCAGCCGGGGGAAACGAACGACTAACTACTCACAACAAGTCAAATCTTCTCAGCTTGAGCTGCTATAGACGCTTTGAGAATTGTCTAGTACGGCTAGCATAGTCATCAAATCCGGGAATTAGGCTATTCCATTTGTTTATTCTGCTAATTTTTTGTCCATTTGATCTTCTGTCGTTTGCTCGCCTTTGCCTCGACGCTAAAGTTGGTGCTTCCCCACGAATCTTCGTTGGATAATAAAAGTCGCGGCCTCTGCCTCTTCAAGACCATCTTTTGTTCTCATTCTTTCTTCTTCATCGGACCCTCTCTGGATTCAATTGACTTTGAAACCCACCCGACATCTTTTTCCATTCTTCTCTCTCACCCCACTTCGAATCGCTTTCGAGTATTCATACATATCAAGGAACACACATTCAATATGGGTTTCCTCAAGAGACAGACCGACCAGGTCGAGAAGGCTGACCCTTCCGCCGCTGCTCTTGCCTCCGGCACCGAAGATGCTGCCACCCAGCGCGTTACCTTCAAGGCTTGCTTCCTGGGCGGTGTTGCCTCTATTGGTGGCTTCATGTTTGGCTACGTTAGGTACGTTTTCCATTTATCACTATCACTATATCTTCCAAAATATCTCGCGTCCATGTTCATATACTAATCCCGCTGTGTTTCCACAGTGGTCAAATCTCCGGTTTCTTCTCCATGGCCGACTACGCCCGCCGCTTCGGCGAGCTAAATTCCAATGGCAACTACGTCTTCTCCGCTGCTCGCCAAGGAACCATCACCGGTCTTCTGTGTATCGGCGCTCTACTTGGTTCGCTAGTTGCCGGCAAGATTGCCGACACTCTTGGCCGTCGTCTGTGCATTTCAGCTTCCGCTTTCTCCTGCTGCATTGGTACTATTATCGAGATCAGTTCTACTCAATCCTGGGCCCAGTTCGCTGTCGGTCGTCTTGTGACCGGTCTGGGTATTGGTTCGTTGTCTGTTAGTGTTCCCATGTACCAGTCTGAGTCTGCTCCTGCTATCATCCGTGGTGTCCTGGTCTCTACTTACCAGCTTTTCATCACTCTGGGTATCTGGACTGCCTATATGATTGATTATGGCACTGAGGGCATCGACAACTCAGCTTCGTGGAGAATCCCCAACGGTATTTCTTTCCTGTGGGCCATCATTCTGGGTCTTGGTGTTCTTGTCCTGCCCGAGTCTCCCCGTTTCGCTTACCGCCAGGGCCGCATCGACGAGGCTCGCGCTACTATTGCCAAGCTAGCCGGTGTTGACGAGAATGACCGATCCGTTAACAGCCAACTGACCGAGATCCGCGTCAAGCTTGATGAGGAGAAGGCTGCCGTCGACACTAACTGGACCGAGATCTTCACCGGCCCCGGTATGCTTCACCGTACTATTCTTGGCATTGTCCTGCAGGCCGGCCAGCAATTGACTGGTGCCAACTTCTTCTTCTACTACGGTACCACTGTTTTCTCTGCCACCGGTCTGTCCAACTCGTACGTCACTCAGATCATCCTGGGTACTGTCAACGTTGTTTGCACCTTCGGTGGTCTGTACATTGTTCAGAAGTCTGGTCGCCGTAATGCCCTCATGGTCGGTGCCGCCTGGATGATGATGTGCTTCTTCGTCTTCGCCTTTGTCGGTCACTTCAAGCTGGACCACGCCAACCCCCAGAACACCCCCGCTGCCGGTAATATTCTAATCGTCTTCTCCTGCCTGTTCATTGCTGCCTTCGCTACTACCTGGGGTCCTCTTGTTTGGGCTGTAGTCGCTGAGCTGTACCCTGCCAAGTATCGTGCTCCATGCATGGCTCTCGCCACTGCCTCCAACTGGCTGTTCAACTTCCTCATGTCCTTCTTCACTCGTTTCATCACTGGTGCCATTGACTACCTGTATGGTCTTGTCTTCGCCGGCTGCTGCGGTGCCCTGGTTGTCATTGTCTTCTTCTTCGTCATCGAGTCCAAGGACCGCTCTCTAGAGGAGATCGATACCATGTACATCCTTGGCGTCAACCCCATCACCTCCCACAAGTGGGATTCTTCCAAGCACTTGTCTTCCACTGAGCAGACATCTGCCGAGCACTCTGGCGAAGGTGAACCCCACACCTCTCTGGATGAGTCCCGTGTCTAAAGCACGGACATACTAAGCATTTAGTCTATTACTGATTAGGCTTTTCTCATTCCCTAATTGTCATGATATGATATCCATTCCCCCTTTCATGCCCGAAATTCATATTGTAGATTCGATATCTACATCTTACATATTCATCATCATAGCTTTCCCACTAGTAAAAAGAAGGGTCTTTGCGTGCTTTCTTCTCGTGATAGACACTTAGTTTAATCAGGGCCTGTCACTCTTCAGCTCAACCATTTCATTTTTATTTCATTAATAGATACCAAGTGTCATTTTTTCATTTTCGTTAATAAACAAAATTTCAAAGCAAATTCTACGTCAATATTTGTGCTCTTAATGTTACGTCTGATCTGATAATAATTGTTCACGAAGGAACTCTTAAAGCGGTGTTTTTGAAATTAGAATAAAAACATAGTGAGTTATGGTGACGATAGTACGATAGAAAGCATGGCTTTGTAGATTAGCAACTCATTTTTATCTTATTTAGTTAGTATAAAACAGCTAGCTGGCTATCAAGCGGAAAATTCAGGCGTAAGTAAACACAGCTTTTGGCAACGGCAATCATGGTCGTACTAACTAGGAGAACAATGACATTGGTTATACATATAAGTGCGTAGGTAATTGTGCATAACGTTTCTAGATACACTTGACCTTGACGTCATATTTTGACAAAGTATATGCTATAACGTAGTTGGTATAGCTAGTCTAAGGCTGATCGGTGTGAGTGCTTCGATTTTGTTCTATCAACATTCTTTTCTCACTGTTATACCGTAAGGTGCGGTCAAGCCTACGGAATATCAAAGCTAAAACGTTATTTAACGAGATATATTTTGGAGAGGCCCTTGCTTTTCATTTTATCTATTTCTTCCCAAGAGCCACTAGACCAACTAAGAACAAATCGGATCACAGAATGGCCATAGCGAGGTTAGTATATATGATGTGTTAATTCTCTTTTCTCGAGTCTTCATTTAGATGCCACAATATCGTGCCATAATTCTGCAAATGGGCTGAATGATTGGATAATACAATGGGTTGATTATCTGGACAATATATTATTTGTATTGGTATTAGTATATATCTTGATGTAAAACGGCGCGCGCGTGTGTATATTTTTTTAGGTCTTCCTACTACCCAATCAAACAACGCCAGGTTAGTTACTGAACAGAGCTCTAAAGCCCTGTGGTAAGGCTCCCCCCTTAGAGTAGAAGCTCGATTATCTTATCATAACCCAGAGCTATGAAAACCACAGTTAAGTGATCTTCAGAGTTCTGTTGAGCTCGTATCTAAGGTTCAGCGAAAAGAATTTGGGTTTTTTCCAATAATAAAACAAGTAGCCAAAACAAGCAGAAACCAAGAAACATAACTAACAAGCCCCCGATTTAGCTGTCAGGAAGCCAAATAGGAAAATCAAAACAAATATTAGAAAACAAGGAAAAACTAATAACCTAAAGACACCTCATATCTCCACTCAAGTCCGTCTCTTTTCAACCTCTTCCACTCTCTTCTCTACGTTATCATTGCCTCTGCCGGCGGTACTCCTGCCACTTGGTTTCAAATGTTTTATCCAAGCACTTGCAGAACTGTTCATCAAGAGTAGTTTCTTGACAAACCTTAATGTTAAACTATGTGTGTTAGTGGAGCAAATATTTAGGTAGGTGAAGTGGTTCCTTGGGGAGCCTGCAGAAAGGGCACTCTGAGGAAGCGTTCTGCAGCTTGAAGCAGGTGTGGTAAGCTGCGAAGTCACCATGTCCGGGCCTTGTTAAAGGTCACAGGCTCGAGTTTGAAAGCCAATGTCATGTCTCTGACTCTAATACTCAGCACTATCAAGGGATGGTGTGATGTGAACGGGTTAAAAAATTGACTGGAGCAAGACTGGTCTGATACACTGCCGCCCCGGTGGGTGCAAAGACAAGACGCCTATTCGTCTACCCAACGACGAAGGGAACTTGCTACAGCCGTCCAATAATCTCCGCTGGCTTGGTGTTTGGTGGGATACAGCCTTCAACTTCAATGAACACGTTAAGCAAGCCGTTGCTAAAGCAAGACGAACGATCAATGCGATGCGAGTACTGTCAGGTGTACAACACGGTACGCCTGTCAAGTCCATGCTGCACATCGTTCGCAGCTGTACCATACCTCAATCAACATACGCTTCTAAGGAACATCACAGATGGAGTTAGACGAGATACGCAGACTTCTCCATGATTGGAAAGGCCCTGTCTGCTTCTCGTTTGAACCAACCTGTGGTAATATAAGATGGGTTCCCGGCTATGCTAACATAGCCGGGAACGAAGAGGTTGACAAACTCGTCAAGCTCGGGTGCACTAGCACTGAGAAGTTATTGGTGGTGAGAAGTACTATGTCCCTCGCACATGCT
>LXGT01000365.1:0-29593 GCA_001640655.1 Endoconidiophora laricicola | reverse complement strand
CTCAGACTGCCTAATGCGGATCTTGAGTGCGCAAAGGCAGCATGAGGGATGATCACAAACACAAATTTTGTTCCAAATGTCAATTCAATGTTGATTGTCTTTCGTATACTTCGCACAGCTAATCAAGATATATGGCTCTTCACTTTGCTCTTTTACGACCCCGATTTACATGAACTCCGTCGGAGTCGTTGTGCCCTTGGACAGCGACGTGCTATACGGTGCCAAAACTTGTTTGGCCATACACACACGCCACGCTAACTTCTCAACAGTTCCGTCAGCCGGGACTACAGCAGGCGCAAATTCCACACCAAACATGTGTTGCACGGCATAGACGACGCGTTTAGCGAATTTGGCTTCACGGGAAACACGCGCGCCAAAGGGTTCGGCGGCAGTGGCAGGCGCCGTGTCCGGATCGTGATCAAGACAGGCTTGGATGACGGGCAGTAGAGCGGTGGTGATCTCCCGGTGATATAGGGAGATTGATAGCGCGGCAGTTCCGGTGTTGGGCAGGTCGAGGTTGATAGGAGAGCCCGGGGTGGGAAGTGTAGGACTGATGGCGGAAGCGAAGTCAATACTATCGGAATCAAAGCGCGGAATCACAACTTCAAAGGCGTGTGAAATGGCGACTGCGTAATGCTTGCCAGCATGGTGGTAGCGGAATTCGTAGACACCTTCTTTCCAGAAGAGCCTATCGCCGCTAAACAAGACTTGTCCAGAGACCTGAGCAGCCGCTGACATATCGACGATGGCTACGGGAATATCTGAGGCAAGAATGCAGCCTTCAGCAAGCGCGTCATCGTAAAAGCCGGGAGTCGTCGGTGTCCATCGGCCCTGTGAAGATATTTCGGTGATAGAGCGTGAGCTATTGGCTGTGACCTGATACAACCCGATCCAGTCGCTTGATTTGTGAGTAGCAGGCGCCTTCCATGACACTTTGATCGAAGTGCCATATGAGAAACTCAGCGTAGTTCCGCTGCTCGGCGAGTTAACCTTGGAGTCGGTAGTAGAAGTGCCCGAAATTTCCAGCGAATACATCTTGGGGTCAACTCCAGCCAAGTCCGGTGGAAGACGCGTTACTGTAAGCCGGGCTGGATAAGCGTTAAACATTGCCGACGATTCCTTGACGAAGTCCTGGACGCCAGAGGCCAGCTTAGGCCGTGCGGCCGCTAGGAACTCGGCTACAAAGTTAGCCGTATCGTCAACAGCCTTATCCACGCTCTGCTGCAGCGACGTTACATGCGCATGCAATGGAAGAGACTTGCGGATGAATTTAGTCAGTCCAGCCTCGTGGCGCAGTTTTCGCCCGTATATCTTCTGCATGTGCGGCTTTTCGACTGCGGCAATGATAGAAACAGTGAGCATCTGGCTGATCAAAGCCATGATGAAAACAGTGCGACTCCAAGTTATCAGCGCAGCGCCCCAGAGGCCAGCAGTGCCGAGAAGACGCTCGGGATTGTTCAGGAAGCGGTAGATTGATTTATACGTCAACTTAGCCTCGTGATCAAAAAAGAAGTCGCCAAAGAACCAGCCAAATTCGCCCAGGGAGTCATAGATACTAAAAGCGGTCCAGGCCTGCAGAGCAATTAGGCCGCAGCCTAAGACATGCTTGAGCATGACGAAACCGTAGTTCCAGTCTTGTGGTGGCGAGTACAGTTTCCAGCAAGCGGCAATGAGCGAGCCGTAGCACAAGTGCATGCTGATATGCGATAGTGACTTCCACTGGCGCCATGCCTCGTCAGTGCCCTCGCCATACTTGACAAAGTGGCGAGTCCATGACTTATGCAGCGATTGTGCATGCAAGATCATGCCAAGGCCGCCAACATACCAGATGCGCCAAAAAAGAGAATGGGCGACAAACAAGACTTTGTATATTGGCGTTGATGGTGTGACAAGTGTTAGCGCTATCATATAGAAATTGAGCAGGAAGACGATATAGTCGGTACTGCGGTAGAGATCGAAGTTTTTCCAGCCGATTAGATCGTGAATTGACGCACTGGGGCTTGGTTGGATTGACTCGGGCTTCTTAGAGGGCCTCATTTCAAAGCCAGCAGCTTCGGATGGATCACCGGGCCGTGATGTTGAGCGGACACGAGGTGGTGGTGGGTTATAAGTCTTTTCAATGTGGGGATTCTCGACGATGACGAGGAAGGCCATCTGGGCAAGATGTGCTACGATGGAGATAAACAGCACGTCATAACTCGCCGCCATCATGGAGATACCATAGTAGCCAGCGTAGCCAACTGAGTACATTGGGTGGGGTGCCATCTCGAATACGCCGTCAAAGGTAAGTTCCTGATCGACCAAATAAAAGAAGTCGCCCCAGTACCAGGCATAGTCTTTGACTACGCGATGAGCGTCGAGTTTGACCCATAGGTTGAAGCCAACAAGGAATATGCCAAAGGCCCAGCGGCCTTGGGCCATAAGAGAAGATTCTCCCTCAGGACTGCGAGATGACACAATAGCAAACAGACAGTATGAAGCAAAATCACACATCAGAATGAGGTCGACCACTCGCCTGAAGACCAGCCAAGTGTTGTATTCGATCGGCGCTGTCTCAAATTTGTAGTCTTCGGGGATCTTGGCTTCAAGTTCCTGCTTCAGCAGCTTGTACAGCCACGGCCTGGGTTGGTTTCCATTGACCGGGTTTTCGAAGAGCTTCCAGCGCCGCGCAAAAGTGACCAGACGCCGATAGCGAGATTGGATAGTAAGCAGGACTCCAATGCCCACGTTGTAGGCGGCACGCCAAAAGATGAATGTCAGCGCGAACACGGGCCGTTTGAGGGTACTAGGAAGGAAAACGGCAGCCAGGATATGTAGCAGGAGTATAGCTAGCACGACGAGATCGGAAATATTCTTGGGCTGACGCGGGTCGAGAAGTTGCGATACCATGTCATGAGTAGTTGGGACCGTGAAGACTACAGCCGGAAGTGTTAGTATCCAAACCGACAAGTTCCATATCAGTACTAGAAACAGGACTTGCCTGTGCCATCAGGGGTGCGGCCATATGTCTTTTGTGGCTGGCTTAGCCGCTCTTCATCGGAATCAGATTTCTCGTCATCCAGCATAGAAAGGCCATCTTTTGTAGAAAACTCGGTAGCTCTAGTTGATGGAGAAGTCTCTGTTAACGATTCAGTAGCTGCTGAATGACGGTTGCGGACAGTACCCGGATCAGGAATCGCGGACGAACTCATGGTTGTATGGAGTCCGTCAGTTAGCGGGATGTGAAGATTTGGATGTGTTGAATCTCACGATACTTGGTTCGATTTGGAGGGGAAAAAAAAAGACAGAAGAAGAGAGAAAAGTACAGAAGCAAAGAGAATTTAAAGCACCAGTTTGCTTAATTGGGATATATCTGGTATGCCCTAACTAGACTGGAGACTACCAGCTGTTGAGCTGATCAGAATGTTACTAAGCAGGCCGCTTGAGACAAGGAGATAGTTAGATGCTCTCACAGACTTCAGAGTGGCCAGCCAAGGATTACGAATAATTAACAAAAAAGTAAATCAAAAGAACTGCATCCAGAGAAGCTACAGTGCAGGCCGTTAAAGTCTTAATACAGCTTAGATCAGCCCCATCAGTCTTTTGTACTGTGTTTGTAAGTGACGAGCTGTCGTTGAGGCGAGCCTGCTATATCTGGCGTAGTATTTGGCCGGGATGCGACTAATAGAAACTGGAGTACAGTATTCGCAATACTGTATACGAATGAGGACGGATGGATCGGGCATGTGAGGTTGAATTCATAGGCAATAAAAATTGGCGCTGGTTGAAAGCGTTTGTGCTGTGATTGCGCACTAGAACGACATCACGAGATTTTGAGACTACAAAAAAAAATTTAAAGAAAGGAAAGAATCCAGAAAGAATGTCTCGGTAAAAAGAGTCTTATCTACTTCCAACCTGCATTGTCTCCAAAAGACAAAGCTCGTGCTAACCCTGGCCCTCGACGTCATTTTCACGAACAAGAGACCAAGAAAAAGACAGCAAAAAGTCACGCGCGCGCTATACCCAAGCTTAGTTGGCCGCTGGAAAAATTGCTCAGCTTTGCGGCAGTACCCTGAATGTTGCCACTGCAAGGACCAGATCCTAGAAAGAGAGAACCAAAACCCAAGACTAACAAAGAGACAGACAAAGTGACAAACTATAGTCAGATCAATGAACTGCATCCGAAATCTCGTTACTTTGGTACTAACGAGTATACTATAAACGAGATATACTCTGCCCAGCCGTATTTACACTGTGAACAAAACTTAGTTCCCCTTTAGAATAACACATAGTTATCGACATGCTTACTAGCCCCTTAGCTCCGGTTACTTGCCAGATGGGCTGCAGAAACTTGTTGAGCTCGTTGTTTCGATATCGTCTTTTGACATTTACATTTGACATGTGAAGATATTGCTTTGCTTAGGTCGATAAGCCCCTCGAGCAGCAGCATGTTAAGACGATATTGTAGAGTCTAGCACCGCAAGGATCAAGAGCTTGATACTACTACTACTACTACTAGGAACTTTCAGCATTGCTGACTGCTACTTCATTGACCTTGTGTAGGTGGTAAGCTTAGTCAAGCTGTTTCCAAAAGGTAGAATAATATATAAATCATCATCGTGAAGCTGTCTCCAGAACTCTCCGCGGTGGACAACTTCTCCTAAGTCTGTCGTCCTAGTAAATTTTTTTTTTCAATCATTAATCTTATTGAGTTTCTAGAACTATGAAGATACGTCGTCCTGGTAATGCCCTACACAACGATCAGTTCGATACTAAAGAAAGTTTATACTGCGACCCTAGCCAAAGCCAATGCAACAATGCCTCAGGAACGAACCCTCTTTTCTTGCTCTCTCACATGCTATAATGCACAGACAGCTCCCAACAATATCTTTCCACACACGTTGTACAAACGAAAAAGAGCTTTAAGTCAAGTGGCTCTAAAGATTATTGTTGGGGCATAATCTTAATGGCTGATTGCATGCATTTAATAGTCAATTGGCGTTACTGATTTTGGGTAACATGAAGAATAGACCAACTTTTGACATGTGAAAATGATCGATCCACTATGTAGTTGCTAGTAATAGGGTTATATATGATATAGTTAGGGTCTTCTAAGTGTATACCCTAATGAACCCTAATGTGCATTGTCTGATATCCCGAAACAGAATTTTGAAGCAACCACCGTCCTAAGATACCGGCACTGTCATTCTCTTGATAGGCCATTAACTGGGCTCAAATGGATCGACCTCTTCACAGTACCTCTCTTGGTCTGAATCTAGAGCTCTTAGAATGCTCAGACTATAGCGAAATCAATAAAATAAAGACTTTTTTTCTTTGGCCGTCTAAGAAGAGCAGAGAGGAGGATAAGCTACGACGACAGTTTGCTTGCTGCCCCCCCCCCCCCCCCTGGTCACCACTGCATAGGGTTCCTTGAACCAGGTTAAATTGCATCTTATGCTGTCAAAGCTCTGGCTTCAGACGGGCTAACCGTGAGATCGCCATGAGATGCTAGATATTGCGTAGACAGAGATGTATTCTTTTATATTTCAACACATCTAAGGGCAGTTGCATGACACAGCCATCTGGTAGACTAGATGGAAAAGAGAGAACAATGAATAAATAAAAACCGCCGTCTTGTATGGCACGAAACATAGAGAGTCTTGATTGGCCCAAGTATGGCTGAACTAGTCTCGGCATGGAGCAAACTGGAAGTGACTGTGATTTACAGTAGCATTTTGAGACCAGTGCATGAACTCCTGGGGAGGAATTTCTGGAATCTTTGGAAAAAGCATTAGTTGCTGGCTTCTAAATGGCTTATGGAAGCTTGGACGCCAATGACAAGCACATTAATGCGCGAGTCTGCCTTTCTGACAGGCCGAGAGAAGATAAGAATAGACGCAAAAGAGAGAATATAAAAATCCGAAGCCTGGCTCTCGAAGTGGCCACCCCGATTCTTCTTTCCACCTCTCTTACCGACCCTTTAACGCACCTTTAATAGAATAATACAACACATAATTGCAGTCCTCGAGACGTATTTGCGGCCTCAGTCCCTCGCTTCTAAATCCAACGCCCTTTTTGCTCTTCCACAGCTTATACTAGGCTAACTCTAACTCCTCGCTTAATAAGCTCTCTGCCCTCTCACCCTTCTTCTACATGCCTCTCTTCAACATGGCCCGTAACGCTGCCACCGACTCGACTAAGAAGGACAAGAAGCCCTCGCATGCCCGCGCTGAATCTGGTGGCTCCGGCTCCGAAGAGCCCACGACCTCGGCGCGCCCAGGCACATCCGGCACCGAGAACTTGCTGATGACTAATCGCCGCACGGCAGCCTCGCAGTTCAAGCGTGCCGAGCGTGCTGAGAAGGAGTACGTTACGCGCAAGCGGGCTACTTTGGCGCGCCATCAACTATCTAAGGCCAAGGACCACTGGGGCTCCATGTTCAAACACTTAGGCTTGGCTATCAAGGCTACCTTCAAGGGCATCCGGGGCATCACTTACATGTGCAGCGAGAAGAGTTACTCGGCCAAGGCAAAGCATGACCAGAAGCAAGCTAAAAAAGCTATGGAGCAGAAGAAGAAGCTGGAGGAGAAACTGGCCAGACAGGAGGAGTTGGTTGCTGAGTCTGAGGATTAGCTTGTTCTTTGAAATCTTCTCGAGACAAAGTATCTGCCTTGCCTTGTTGTGAACGTTCTGCCAAATTTCAGCAGTATATTACTTGTTTTTTTTTTTTGGCGCAGCATCAATGCGTCTTACAGTCTTTACCTGATATCCGTTCTAGCCCCTGCGGCTCCCACACTCGCTATTTCTAACTTTGTATTTCTACACTGTCTCTTTTCTGTTTGGTTACTCCCTTTCTCGTTCTTTCCTACTGTCTGCTATCTTTACATCTCCCACAGTCTACTTTCTTTGTATCTTCTTATCTGTCATTTGCTGTCTCCTTTTGCCTCCAATCATGGCTCTTAACTAACAAAAACATCTTAATTACTGATATCCCACCAAACAATCTCGTTTCTTTTTATGATTTCGACGATACACGACAACCCTAGACAACGTTGAGCTTTTGATTTTCTGTTTTCACTGACAGGCGGGGCTTCACAGTGGTCTGACATATCATAGAAGGACAAAACTATCTCATTTACTATATCTTTTTATTCCCCATATCTTAGTTTCCTTTTATCTCTTTGGCTGGGATATTTCTGAAGGCTTGTAACTTTGTTGGACTGCATATCGACTCCGTCTCTTTGCGGGCACGCTACGTTTTTTAATGTTTCTAGCTTCCGTAAATTATTAAATCCTGAACATCAATAAAAAAATGATATATATTCCACCGAATTTAGTAGTTTTATTTGCACTTGTTATTATCATGATGTATGCTATATTCGGCGTTTGGGAAGGAAAGGCAGGCAATCAATTGCTAGACACGGAAAGCGGTGAGCCGGCGCAGACCCACTTCTAACTTCATTGAAAAAGTACTACAAAATTGAAACTGCCAAAAAAAATCAAAGGCCGGCAGCAAAACATTGACGCCATTGACTATCCTCCCTTATCCGAAGGACTCTTTTGCGGCTAAAGACGCCTATCCGTCTATAGAAGAATATCATGCCGGCCTGGCCATTGCTGCGGACTTCGTGTGCACGGCCCATCCAGTTGGCATGCCGCGCGACCTCGGCCGTGACACAAACAGCATCAATAGTTGCCTGTCCTGCTGTCTGTGAGAGAGGCTCGAGGTTCCTGCTGCGTAGCCAACAGTCGTATCCTGCATCGATAAGATTGTCAGTATATTCTACTTGATGGTCTAATAGACCGACTGTCTTGACACCTGTACTAACATCTACAAACAGTGCCTCAACAGCTTCCCAAAGCCCATTGTGGTGGCGTGCCTGCACCACCAGCGAGGAATTCGCCCAGCGCGCTGTGAACTGGTCGGACAAAGACCGCCAAGACTTTTGTAAAGCTTATCCATCGGCATCCAAGAGCGCATGGCGCGGCGGCGGTCAGTTCCTCGACATCGCAGCCAACGAGATCGGCGCGACCATTAGCAACGAGAACCCGACTTTTAGCTGGAGTGACTGGCGCACTATTGCCTACACAAAACCTGGATTCGACAATGTGCTAATTGGCCTGTTGCTCGACATGTGGCCGGTTCGCAAAAACCCAGAAACCTCCTTTGCAGTGGTCGAGAAGCTGCTGCATTTGGATCACCTGCAGACCGAAGCTGCTACAGAGGCGATACGCGAGAACTTCCAGGATGGATCTGACAGGGCACTGGAAGTTGCGCTGCAAAATGCCTTCGATCTGCCTCAGAGGCCGAGTATCTGGAATGAACTGCCCAGTGCCCATGTCGAGACAGAGCTCATGAATTGCTACATGGCACACAGACGAAACCCAACCCGATACGCCGCGCCAAGTACAACACTTATTGGCCCCGATGGCATTGGCAAGAGCTTTACGGCCCTACACCTCGGAATCACACAGGGATTTTGGGTTAGTTACACATCCTTTGAATCGCCTCCTGGTACCAACAACTTCGACGTGTTTCCAAAACGGTCACCAATAGCAGATGTTCTCGTAGCTGCACGAGAAGACGAATGGATCGCATTCCTAATTTTCCAGCAACTTCTTATCAGAACAGTTCGTCAGCTGAGCATATCGTCCGCTGGTTTTGCTAAAATACAGTATCATAAAGATTTCCGCACTCTTCGAGTCAAGCTCGCAAGTACATTCGCTAGCATGGCCGGCGACTTAAAACTTAGCGCATCTGTCAACAAATCAACTACTATATATGAACGCTATACTGACCAGCTGGCAGAGCTGAGATTGCTACTGAAAGGCACCCAGAACGCGATCCAAGATAATGGCTGGAACATTAAATCATACGCTAAGGAGGTTTCTAAGCTTAACCATAGACTTTTACGCAACGTCTTCATTCTAGATCAAACGTCTGCCTGGGGAGGCGGCATCAGCCCCGAATCGATGCTTGCTCTTCATCGGGCATCACAAGCTCTATTTCTTGATTCTACTGAGAGCGACCCCTTCTTCATCTTGCTCGTAGACAGCTCTCCAGGCGCAGGCTCACTTACGGTTCCTGGAAACTATCGCTACGGTGACATTCACCCTCCAATCTACCGATTAGATACGTGGGATATCTATGGCGAACAGCATGTTTATAGCAATGCTTTCAGACAGCATTCTGGCACAGCAAAGTCTCTCGCAGACCTGTTCCGCAACGGACGGCCGCTATGGGGTGCTGTACTCGAATCATCACCTTCGGCAACAACTGGCGATGTCATCCGTCTTGCGTCACGGAAGCTCTCGCTTGCCGATAGCAATAAATCATCTACGTCACATCTCCTTGCACTTGCGCGAGCCCGGCTGGGATTCGATGTCGTCAGTCCTCGACTCCACGAACACCTTACTAAAGACTGGCTCAACTATACTATCAAAGCGAGCAAACGCCGCGACCATATAGAGACTGCTGCCCCACCAGAGCCGTTACTTGCACATGTAGCAGCTCAATACTTCTCAGATCCGCACACTAGACTAGCGGTCGTTCGGGCGCTCAATGAAGCCATTTCACAGGGCTCCATCTCTCTGCGTAGCCCTGAAGATACCGCGGCGGCCTTGCTGCTACTATTCGCTATGGACCGGATGACCCCACCAGTAGAAGTTCTTCCACGCGCCATGTTTGTCAAGGAATTCATCGCCGGGTTGCTCGGCCTCCAGTCACACAAGGAGATTCCGAATATTCCCGTACTAAACCAGGAGATCTTGGAAGGCCGCATATACTTTTCACACTTTGCACAAATCGCGTCGGTCCCGACCAATGACGAACTTCGTGAGGCATATATCCGCGGTACGGCGTTTTACGCCCCAGTTGGATTTCCTGGCGGCGGCTTGTTCCTCCCCGTTGCCGTGCTCGGAGGCAATCGCATGACCCTAATCCACGTCCGTACGCGCAAGGACAGCTTGACTGAAGAATATGAGCCGGAGCTGGAAATAGAGTCGGAAATTGGCCCGAATAAGCGACTTAACTATATAGCTGACGCATCTATCGTCTTCATTGTCATGACGCTTAACCCCACTGTGCCTAAGCCCTTAGGCAAAGAATTGGTTGACACTGTATCGGTGGATAAAAAGCTCAAGAAGAACACGCGCATGGACTCTTTCATTCTCTTGCGTCCCCGCACCGAGCACTCTACCCGCAAAATATCAGACCTCTTCATCCACGTCCGCGGCCTTGCGACCTCAGTCTACCCGTTCCTCAACATCATACCGGAATCACCAAATGCGGCTCTCGATACACTCAGCGTCCAACAACACACGGACACTCTTACCACAGCTGCCCTCCTGTCTTCGCTGCGCAATCTTGCCACAGCCTACACAGCACGCGACGCTAAGATCCGCGACGACAAATACACCGGCCCGCTACTGGACTTCTCGGCGCGCGTGCACGCCCGGGCGCTAATGGGAAAACGTGAGGAAGAGCGGCTTGCGTATATTGCAGATCTAGAGAAGAAACGCCTCGAGGATGAGCTAGTGGTAAAGATGCGCGAAATGGAAATCCAGAAACGCCGCGAGAATAAGAAGAAGCGCAAGTTGCAGTTGCAGTGGCGCCGTAGAGCGCAGTATACGTCAGACGGCACAAGATCAAATGAGCTGCAGGATCTCGATGCTTTAGAAATGCAGGATGAGGGTGCTACTCAATGGGGACAGGACGACAATACTGAAGAGCCATATGAGACTGAGAGGAGAGAGGCAGAAGACAGCGATTCTAAACTACAAAAGAAGAAGGAGAAAGGAAGGAAGACATAGGATATCTTTGAATGAATGGAAGGGACTTTGTACGATATGAAGGCATATATTCCTGTATACTAGACTTAGATTCACAAATGCACACACGCATGCTTTTTCTTCTTTGCTTAAACCTCTGTTTTTGGTATCTTGATAATTGCAATGATTTCATTATGTTTCTTTGGTTTATTGTTGAGTTAGTAGAGTTATTGAACTCTTGGGTAGACCAAGACTTAAGCTGATATTAATGTTGATTGGCAGTGAACCCTATCACTAGGGTTAGTCAATATTTCCACTCTCGAAAAGGATACTCCAGGCACTTTGATATCTACTTGATATGCATAGAATTAATCGGTACATTACTATCATTAGTTAATACATAACAATCGATTTGAACGATTTGTTTCTATACACATCCACTGAATAAGTGAGTCATTGCTAATCCCTACTTTAACAATTAGTGAGGCCCTTTTTATAGTTTTGAAATTGTGATTGTTTCCCGCTTTTGGAACATGTTGACAGGACACTTGTAATAGGAATTCTATTGCAAACCTGTTCCCTGTTCTCCAGTTCTTCTCAAGTAGCCTGCTATTAATAGACTAGTAGTAATCTAGAGATGGTGCAAGAATACATGTAGATGGCATCTTCGATCTAAGCACACAAGGTTAGGGTCTTTCGTACTTGATGAAAATGGTTCGATTCGTCAGTGGCGGTTGAAGATATCGCAAAGGTTGCCGGTTATGAAGTATTGGAATAGTGAAAAGTAATGCTAAGATAAGGAGGCAAAAGAAACGTCTCTGGATCGTCGACTTGATGTTAGCTGTATAGAGTATGATAGTTAAGAACTCTTGGGATTCGTTATGTCGTGATCCAATATTCCTCGTCGTACTGAATCAAAGACATGGTACCTATCTAGCTGCTTATTTGGCAGTTTTTTGGTCAATAGTAGTACTTAGTCAAAATGTCAAGATGTAAAGTTACATGCCCCCCCCCCCCCCCCCCCCCACCCAGGAATGAGTATGAAGATATAACATCCCGTTATCTGTCGTGGGTGTTTGAATTATCATGTAAGGAAACAACGAGGAGGAGAACCTGTCTGATTAAAATGAAAAAGGAGATATGCGAGGAACACATATAAGCGAGATTCTGGAAGAGACAGGCCTCGATAGAAAGAAAAGCACTTGATGTCAATTGTCGAGTACATGTTGGGTAAGGCGAACTGTCGTGGCAAAGATGTACATCAAAGCGTTCTAGCTATACTAGTACTACTACTGGGCACCAGTTTTATTAGCCCATGCTTCTTGCCTTCCTCTCTGTGGGATATCATGACCTTTATGATAGATAAGACGTGCTCGATGAAAAGTGACGCACCCGCCACTTTTCATCGATTGTTATACTAATCAGTAAAACAATACGTCCAGAGCTTCTTATCCACGGCTTGAAATTTTGCTTCCAGCGTAGTCTTGGTATATAGTAGCAGTAGTCTGCCAATTTCTTGTTGATGATTTTAGAACTGCCTGTTTCTTCTATTCTCCGTCTTGCAGGGCATTTTTTGTATATTTACTAGATCATGCATATCTGTAGTACACCAAATACTGCAAAGAATATGAGCGCTAACCATAAGACGGCACCTATCGCCGACGCCAAGACGGACTTGTCAACTGCATCCGACCCGAAGTTGCACGACAACAGTGAGGATACTAAAGCCAGCAACAACGCAGATATAACACAGAATCTCACAAAAGATGGCACAGAGTCTTTTTCAGCCGGTGATTCTTCGTCATTGCTTGTAACAAAGTTCGGTGACGAGACGCGCTCTTTGCTACTGAACCACGGCGATGAAGTGGCAGAGCCAACGGAAGTGGAAGTCAGAAAATTGCGGCGCAAATTGTAC
Organism: Endoconidiophora laricicola; assembly: GCA_001640655.1. Taxonomy (NCBI): domain Eukaryota; kingdom Fungi; phylum Ascomycota; class Sordariomycetes; order Microascales; family Ceratocystidaceae; genus Endoconidiophora; species Endoconidiophora laricicola. The sequence goes on along the minus strand of LXGT01000365.1, from coordinate 16,929 downwards.
ACTAGACTGGTTAGTTTGTTGGTGGCGATTAATATGCTGTTGTTTGTAAGTATCGAGTTTGTTTGGTATGCTAGATGCTTGGTGGAAAGACAGTTGCTGACGCCGATAACTGATAGATTGACAAGGGAAATCTGAGCCAGTCAACACTACTCGGCTTGATGGAAGAGACTGGCATGACGACGCACCAGTATAACAACCTAAACACGATATTCTATACCGGTAAGTTTGTTCAGCCTGTAAAGATACTATATACCTAATGGTGACATCTCTAATATAGGCTACGCTGTTGGCCAGATCCCCGGCAACTATCTAGTCCAATGCCTGCCTGTGAAGTGGTTTGTGACCGCTATGGTTCTGATATGGGCCATTCTTTCCTTTCTGCACTGCGTTGCCACATCATACGGAGGTTTGATTCCACTGCGCTTTCTCCTGGGTGCTTCCGAGTCTTCCCTTGTGCCAGCCATGGAGATTACTATGGGCATGTTCTTCACACCGGACGAACTCCACGCTATCCAACCAGTGTTCTGGACGTCATGCCTGGGTGCACCAGTGCCGTCAGGCTTGATTTCGTATGGACTGATTCACGTACATGGAAAGGTCACGTCGTGGAAGTACTTTATGATCATTACTGGCAGCTTGTCGCTGGTGCTTTCAGTAGTGGCTGGCTTATGGTATCCTAGCAACCCGGCATCGGCACGATTCTTGACGATTAAGGAAAAGGTCTGGACTGTGCGTCGTGTCCACGAGGCCACACGGTCGTCGATTGAGCAAAAGCACTTCAAAAAGTCGCAGCTCGTCGAAGCCCTGCGGGACCCTATCTCATGGCTGTTCACACTCAGCGCCTTCCTGCTGATGCTGGCAAACAACCTGGCGTACCAGCTTTCGCTGCTCTATGTTGCGCTGGGAGTCAGCAACGAAGACAGCACGCTGGTTTGGGTGGCCGCAGGTAGCTTTTCCGTAGCGTGCTGTATCGCTGGCTCGTTCGCAGTGTGGCGCTGGCCGGGCTACGTAGCATACTGGGCAGCATTTTGGTGCATACCAGCAGTAGCCGGATGTATCGGCATGATAGCAGTGGCATGGGAGCATAAATTAGGACTTCTAGCGTGCCTGCTATTGGCTGCCAACACGTTTGGCCTGACATATATCTTCATGCTGAGCTGGACTAGCAGCAGCTGTGCGGGACACACGAAGAAGTTGGTGCGCAATGGGATGTTTATGGCAGCCTATAGTATCGCCAATATTATCGGGCCGCAGATGTGGAACCGAGGTGGCCCGCGCTACTACGCAACATGGATTGTGCAGCTGGTGCTAAGCTTCATCGTAGCACCGGCGCTTCTAGTGGTCGTTCGGATGATACTGATGCGGCGCAACGCCACTCGACGGGTGTGGATCGCGCAGCAGTTGGCCGAGGGAAACACGGGCACGGGACTCCTGGAAACGGTAGACGAGAGCGGGCGCTCGGTGAAGACCAAGGTAGACGTATCAGAGCTGGATCTGACGGACTTACAGAACAAATGGTTCATATATCCGCTGTAAACAGATAACTAAGTAACGTAATTGGGTGGGCTTGTAAGCATGATAGGTTAGTGATAGTCGATTGCATAATTCTAGTCTTGACTGGCGACGTGGTATCGCTGCTGCCCTGTGGATGACAGTCATTGGATAGAAAAGTTGTCTGATTACCGCCTTTTCCGGGCTAGGTCGCAGAATCTGCGAAGGCTAGATTTCATCAAAGGCCCTTGGATTGACGACATGGTGCTCTCTTTAGTGGCTTTGTTCCGACAATTCAGTCTTTGAGGGATGAAAAGAAGCGAAAATAGCCTCCCCCCTCCCCCAGAGCAGGTCATTTAATGCACCTTTGACACCATCGCCCAAAACAGGCAACTTCCGTTTTGGAGCCAGCCTACCAATAAACGCATCAGTAAAGCCTACAGTTATCAGGTAGTAACCGAATGTATGGTGACAAATAAGCTGCTTATCTTTGATATCATCGTAGCAGCAAAGTGATGGCTGGCAACCCACATAAGCTCTCAAGCCAGCCATTTGACGCTGAGGAAAAGCGCCACAATGGATGCTTGATGGTGAGCGATTGCTGCTGGGATCCCACTCTGTTCTATGTTGGATAAAAAGGTGCTCAATGCCGCCATTTTTGGGGGTTACCTCTGGCAGGTTAGAGACATCCGTCTTCGCTCAGTCTTGTCTTGACTATCGCTAAAATTTGCTTGTTGGCCACTTTTGCCGTTGATATGCCCCGAATTGCCGTAGTTGGTGCCGGCGCTAGCGGCTATGCTGCGACTCGCGCCCTCCATGAAGAGAACTTCTTTGATTCTATCCGTGTTTTCGAACGAAAGGCCTATGTTGGCGGCATCTGGTAAAACATCTAAACAACTTCCCGGATATCGACTCTCTGTTCTAACATGACACGAAGGGCATACGAGCCCAAGCCAGATCCGTTTCTCTTACCCGGTACAGCGGAACTAGCCCCGTTATCTGTTCCTGATGCTTTGTCGCCCTCCCGTCCCGTGCTAACTGAGCCGGCACCTCCGCGGCTCAACATAGGCAACGCCTCGTACGGTGACATGGACACGAACAGCGGCGCCCAGACCATGGCTTTTACTCACACGCCAATACCCGTCGTCAACAGTGCCGTGTCCGTGCGCCGGTTCGGCCCGTACAACGAGACACGGCCCCGTGCAGTTATCCAAAGTTATCTAGAGAAGCTGTTCGAGCAGTTCCTGCATCTGATCTCGTTTAGAACTCACGTAGAGAAGATCGAGAGACTACCAGAGCCAGAACCTAGCCACTCGGAGAAAAACGATATCCTGCCGCCAAAGAAGTGGCGGTTGACGTTGCGCCAGGAAGGCATCACAGTTGGCGATAATGGGAACATCAGGGATTTGTGGTGGCAGGAAGACTTTGATGGCGTAATAGTCGCCTCGGGTCACTACACAGAGGCTAAAATCCCTAATATCACTGGCCTAGCTGAGGTTGTTATTGCCCATCCCGATAAAGTCATCCACTCCAAGTCGTGGCGTGGAAGTGTCGACTACACGAATAAGGTAAATAACTATATATATATATCTTAGCTTTCGAGAAAGAAACATATTCTAACTGTTACTGCAGAAAGTCTTGGTTATCGGCAGCGGCGTTTCAGCCTCGGATGTTGTGGAAAGCTTACATGACGTTGTAACACCCCCCTTGCTCGTGACGCAGCGCACACCCAAAGTATTCCTCGCCAACGTCTTCCGTCTGCCTGGCGTACAGCTCAAGCCAGCACCAACCCGCCTGATTCCCACTTACTCCGGCATAACCGTCATCTTTCCGGATGATACGACACACACCGATGTCCAGCGCATCATCTTTGCTACCGGTTTCAACTTCGACTATGGATTCCTCCCTTGGTCTGATGCTGTGACGCCGACGAACCGCCTGTCGGGATTCTACCAGCACATATTTCGTTTCGGTGATCCAACGCTGGCCGTTGTCGGCCAGGCCCGCGCGGGAATTACGCTGCGCGTGTTTGAGTACCAGGCTATCTGCGCTGCACGATTCCTGGCAGGACGATCCCAAGATCTCCCACCCCTTGAGGAGCAACGCCGATGGGAAGAAGCGCTGTTGGCCCATAAAGGCGATAGCGACAAGTTCCATGAAATAAAACCGGACTATCTGCCATACTATGCCTGGATGACCAAGTTTTCTACGCCTAAGCTTGGCAAGACGGAGGCCTACAAAGTACCAGAATTCGAGGAAGAGTGGATCGTTAATGATCAAAGCATTTTGTGGCTCAAGGTCAAGTACTGGGAAAGTCTGTTGCCCGAGGCGGCGCGTAAAGAGATGCAAAATGAACGTGAGAAGGCTCTTCAGCGTCAAGAGTCCACAAATATTGACGACTATTTCATGGCAAAGAGACGCAGGAAGAAGGGCTTGACAGGAGGAGTACCGAACCAGATGGAACTTCAAAACTTGTAGCACGAATGAACAAAAGGTAAAGGTGAGTCATTTTGTTTAATCTTAATATCTTTCAGTCTAGCATAATAACCTGTTCTGTTTCCATATGGCTTCACATTCTCTCTCTATGACTAACTTCTATATCTCGATTACAATTGTATCCACACTTTCAACTTATCTCCTTTCACAATCTCATCTTCTCCGACTAGCAGTTCCTCCATATCCCACTGCTGATATATCTACACTGCAGCCAATCCCTCCTCTTCTCAATCAAAAACACGACGGCATCAGCATACAACCGTGGCGTCTCTGTCAACGCAGCATGTCATTCCTTAAACAATGATTTGCCCAGCGCTGTCGCCACGCCACCAGGAGGCACTGCGAATCCGAGGACACTATAATCCTCTCCTTCTTCTTTGTCTGCTGCAGTCAGGTTGCCGTGGTTGTGCTAGTTTGCTGACTTGGTTAGCACTGGGGCTACGTGAGACCATCTGATTGGCAAGATGATTGACTAGGGTGCGTAGACTCTTCTTAGCTAAGCTCAATCCCATATCACCGACATCATGTTGTTGTTCTTGTGGATGTAGGAGTAGTGAAGAAATATTCCTTTGACGTTCACATCCAGCGTCTCCATCCACGCCTCCACATTTGCATCTGCATCATGTAGATGTGAGCGAAGTGGCATTACGCCTGCATTATTGACGAGGACATCTAGCCAAGGAAACGCACGCTTTAATATCTCTGCTACCTGTTACACGCTTTATGGGACAGTAACATCTACAATCAGCGAAAGCACTATTGGTAGCTGTGCTTGCAACCTACCATTCTTGTTGTTCGCGCTTGAGGTAGAAGTAAAGGCGGCAGAGGATATGATCTCTGGTATCAAATCAGTGATGTCTCTTCGTGCTCCAAATGCGATCCCAGATGCACCAGCCCGTGCAAATGAGTTCCCGAGTTCCATGCTGATGCCACGTGAGGCACCACTAATGAATACGTAGTGACTAGTAAGACCGCGCTCGGGGGGGCCTCATAGTCGATAAGTGGGCAAGTATCATGACATAGGACCTTGGTGAAATAGTAGCCTTTGAAAGTCAAGTTAGTAGTATATTCTTTGAAAGAATAGTCTCAGTAATGCTAGCGGAGGCGAAGACACTTGCTGGTTAGAGTAGCCATTGGAGGTTGCGCTATAGGTGTTAGAAATGTAGGAGTGAGTGGTAAGTTTATTTAGTAGCGAACTTCCTACAATATATCTTGAATGGTCATGATAAGTAAATGGCTGATAATGCCTACCGGTAGTGAGAAGAGTCCGTGCTGTAAGACCAATGTTGCAGTAGTAGCCCCATGTCGTTGACTAAGGTTAGTCACACTAAGTTGGCAAGCATTGTTATCATAATGGTTTCATTGCAAATAACTCTGGAAGGATCCTATCTTTCAACCTTTACAGTCTAGTAAATGGGGCCAGCCCTCCAAGAGTCATATTCCCCATCGGCATCTGATGCACATGGAGCCAAAAACTTCGGAATTATTCAAGGAAGAGAAAAAGGGGATAAATAATCATGGAATTCGATTGCCCGTCGTACCTGCGACTAACGATATATTAATGATGGTGTTAGCAATGTTGGCAAAGCGAATAACCCAGACGCATATCCAATATTCAATATTCCCCACCCTCGCCCGGTTTATCATGACGGACCATATCGTCAGAAAGAGCATGGACGTAGCGAATCCATTTCTTCTCCCTCCATTCCCGCAAATCAAAGCCATCCTGTTTTGCATCGATGATGTTCGCGTTGACGCTAAGGTACTTCCATTCCTTAACCTTCCATACTTTTTGAATCCCGAGATGTTTGACATTGTCTCCCATATCGCTAAAGTCTACAACGGCAAGTCCTCCCTCTCCATCAAAGTTGAAGGGTCGCGCGCCACATATTTTGCAAAACAACCAGTGCTTGCGGGGTTTGAAGTCGGCTAATTCCGTCAACGGGTCGGTTGGCGAAAGGAGAAAGAAGTCAGTCGATGGATTCGCAGGGTGGATATGAAAGAATCCAAGCTTGTGGCAGCGTGTGCAGTTGCAACGGTATATCTCAAGTGGCGAGTCGGCTGGCGTTGGTGGGAGATTGATTCGTAAGACCAGCTTAACAAATCCACAGGCACAGCTTCCGGTCACAGCAGGCATAGCGATGGTGATAGGTGAATGATAATAGTGATAGCGATAGTATAGTGACGGCTATAAGTCGGTGAGTAAGAACAAAGAAAAAAAAGTAACGTAAAAGAGGGAAAATGAGGTAAGATATCTTGTGTGTGTGATTAAATGTATGTAGGCATAGCACACATCATCACTTGTGACCTAGACGCTGCAGTAAGAAATGTGGGCAAATTGCCTGGAGAACTCAAGTATGACTGGGATTCACAATCGCCGTTGCAATCGTGCCCTAGAGGGGAGCGGGCAACGTCGACATTGCCAGCGCCTGGTCAGCAGGAGCCTTGGTAATTTCTGGCGACGGTGTAAACTTGGCTCTTCTGCTACGCATAGTCTCAAAGGTCGGCTTTTTCCGCAAGGCGTGAGCCTCCTTGCGTTTCTTGCGTTCACTCTCATGGTTGAGAATGAGATCAAAGACGGGCGCGTCAATGCGATATTCCTGGGCGCGTTCGAAACTATGCGATTCCACAATCGTCGTACCCTCCGCGACAATGAACTCTTTGATTTGATACCACGGCTTGGTGCGATGGCGGAAAACACGGATTCCCGTCATACGCCGGTTGAGTGCATGCAGCGAGTCGGCCATCCAGGACGCAGAGTTCTAGTCCGGGCCCGATCCCATGGGGATGGACTGGATAGCAGCCTTGAGATGCGACACGTCGGTTATCTCAGCAATGGCTACGCGCATGACTAGGTTTGTATCGAACAGCGATGATGAAATGTTCTTCTCTTCAAACCGCCAGTCAGTAGACTCAGCATCGGGAGCCCTAGCGTGGATCTTGATAGCAGAGCCGGAATCTTTGACGTCAGCAATCATCAACGCCTAGTGGAAGCTGTAAGATACGCAACAACATCATTAGCAACCCTAGCGAAATAAGTGTCATAGAGATTACGCCTGAGTATCTTACATGGATGGCGTCGCAGATTCCTGGATTCCTTCATTGTGATAGAGCGCAACGTAGAGCCAATCGCGTGACCGCCGCTTTAGCACTTTGTTGATAATCCAGCTCATGGTGATGATAATGACGATGCCGATATTTAATGGATATTGAATAAGGCCAAAAGATACAGAAGATGATGAATCCCAGGTCGATAAGAAAATAACAAGCCTTGCAGTACAAGCTTAACAATAGAATATGGATGCGTTTGAGGAGCAAACGATTCGAAGCTTTGTTTGTTTTCGTTTTGGAGCGGAAGCAAAGCTGAGCATAGTTGAGCAAATCGAAAAGGGCAATCACGCCATCCACACAACAAACCGTTAGTATAACATTATGTTATCTTATCTCTATCCCGCAAATATCAAACAGCATCACATGATGATATCAGAGCTAGAAGCTGTTTGTCACGACAGTAATTGCATCTTGCACAATCCCTAATTGACATATCTATTGCCGGCCTTACAGAACTGCCCGTTCGTTGTATTGTAGGAAAATTAAAAGTACTTATATATTGGGTCGGCATTTCGAGATTACTCGCGGCTTAGGTTGGCTCAACATTTCCCCGCCTTCGACTGGCAGGCCAAGCTTCAGGATTGATTTATTACACCTTCTTTAATGGAGAAAAAAGCTTGGGCAATGAAGTGGTGCGGAAACATGTCATCGAACCAACAACAAAAAAATCAGCAACATTGTTAGGCTATGTGATGTGATGTTATGTTTGTACCTTGTTCTCCAGGAATCGGCTGAGCACGCAACTTCTTGCTGCAATAGCGCCAGCGCAAGCATAATTCGCCCGCAAAATATCCACAGAACCAAGGCGTTGGCTATAGTGACGATCTCGCTCTATAAACGCCCAATGTACCGCAGTAACGCTTAAACAAACTAAACTTTTCAGCTGTCTCCAAGGCCCTGCCTATATTAGCAACGTACAAAGCTAGCTAGTAATGATACCAATATCTTTCTTTGCCCATGGTCTTCTTCTGACTGCGTCTGAGTATGCCAGCTAACAATGCTTAATGCTTTCTAAGCGCTTTCTCAGCACGTGAACCGTTTGCACGCCAGACATGCGCACGATGTCGACTTCACGGTCTACTATTTGAGCAATGGTCTTTGCCTTTGATTTGGGATAAAGGAAGGTCTAGATCTTCGGGCAGATACAAAATGACCGTGTCTACAGATTTCTCTGCTGTAGACTTGAAAGCTTTGCTTATTGATCTGCATAAACTTTTGGATATGATTACCGTCCCGAGCGAGCTCATATTCGCAACTATCTATCTTTATATCCGAGATGCTTTATGATATATTGTTGTTAAGTACCTGTTAAAACATCTATCTGTCCTCCCATATCATTGTATTTGATCCCCGAGGCTAGCCGCCTATATCAGACCCTATCGTTTCTACTCACCATGTCCGCACATTTCACACCGCCGCCGGAACGACGCCGCATCATTATCAATGCCTTCGACATGTTCACTCCGTCTCATATCAGCTTCGGCCAATGGCGCCGCCCCGAAGACCGTGGAGCCTCCAAACGTCGAGATTTAGACTATTGGACGGATTTGGCGCGCTTGCTCGAACGTGGCAACATCACGTCGTTGTTCCTGGCTGATACTTTTGGCCAGCACGATATTTATAAGGGCAGCGCAGAACCAACTATCCGCACAGCCTGCCAGTATCCCATAGGTGACCCGGCAGTTGTAAGTTCTCCTACTATCTCTTTTGCTCAGCTCTATGTGTCATCGCCATCCATCGTTCCGCCCCTAACCTTTATCATGCGCCTCGTTTCTGGTCCAGTAGCCCCTCAGCGCCATGGCCGCCGTGACGAAGAATCTCGGTTTTATCATCTCCACTAGCACTAGCTACGAAGCGCCGTTTGTTGTGGCCAGGCGGTTCTCGACCCTTGACCATCTGACCAAGGGACGCTTTGGCTGGAACATCGTCACGTCATTCAAGGAGTCTGCTGCCAAGTCCATCGGCCTGCCGCTGATCGAGCACGACAAGCGCTATGAAATAGCCGACGAATATCTGACGTTGTTGTATAAGTGAGTACGAGTGAGCCGTCCCACCCCATCTTTGGTATCGGCATCTCTGTTGCTAAAAGGGTTACTTCGCTACGGGTAGAACTAATATGACATGATATAGGCTATGGGAGGGCTCTTGGGCTGACGACGCCTTAAACGAGGACGTCGAGAACGAAATATACTCCGACCCAGCACGCATACGTTGGATCAAGCACGAGTCAGAGAACTTTAAGATAGACGCACCGCATATTCTCGATCCGTCGCCGCAACGAACGCCGTTTCTTGTGCAGGCTAGCACATCAGTGTGAGTTTTAAGTCACCAAGACCCTAGCGTAACCCTACACCAACTAACCCATTTCTTATATACTCAAGAGCTGGCGTTGAGTTCGCAGCTAAGCATGCCGAAGCTGTTCTTGTTTCGGGACTCTCACCCAACATCCTTGCGCCTCGGATCAAGGCTCTTCGCGAATCTGCCGCGCGCTATGGTCGCAACCCACGTAGCATCAAAGTCTTTGCCGTTTTGACGCCCATCATTGGCCACACAGATGCTGAAGCCCAGGCCAAGTTTGCCCGTGCCATGTCCTTTGCTAGCATCGAGGCTGGACTCGTATTTTACAGCGGCAACGCCGGCATCGACCTCGCCGCCTTCGACCTCGACGATGAGATCCGCCCCGAGCACGTAAACGTGGCTGGCCGCGTACATTCTGTCGTTAACAACCTGCGCTATACCGGCCCCGATATTCCGAAATGGACTCCTCGAAATCTCGGTAAACTGATGGCTGTCGGCGGCAACGGGCCTGTGGCTGTCGGTTCGCCTCAGCGCGTAGCAGACACTCTGGAAGAATGGGTGCGTGTGGCCGATGTCGATGGCTTCAACCTAGGTGCCGTTGTGACTCCAGGCAGCTTCGAGGATATCGTCGATATGCTAATCCCAGAGCTACGTGCACGCGGCCTCTATCCTCCACATCACGAAGAAGGAACTCTCAGAGAGAGAATTGGCGGCTCGTCAGAGGGTCGTCGTCTACGCCATGATCACCCGGGCAGTAGATTCAAGTATGACGAACTACATGCTCATGAAGATATGGACGACCTTTGACTTATACTAGCTTTACTAGATACACTACATGATACGACCTTGACGATTAGCTTTGATTTAAGTTTTGCCGAATTAGCACTATATTAGTGCATGAGATATAACAACGCAAACCCCAAAGGTCAAAATTCACACAAATTTCATAGTTACATTGACATTGACAGTGACACCTAGAGATGCATTATTAGTACGAAAGAGCAATACTATAACAAGCGAACTGAACATTAAAAAAAGAAAACTGCTAATTTATAATACAAAACAAAAGACAACTATATCTCCTCCATAAACATACAACAAACATTTACTCTGCTTCCACATTGTCATCCTCGCTGTCTGCCTCGCCCTCCTCTTCTTCTCGCTCGCCTTCTTCACTCTCTTCACTTTCCTCATCTTCTTCCAAATCACCGCCATCAGATATATCCACGACCTCGACTCCCTCCATCTCTTCGTCTTCTGCTATCGGTACCTCTGCTGTTGCCGCTCTGGTTCGTTTGTTGGGAGCAGTGCGTTTTCTAGGAGACGTTTTAACCCAGCCTGGAGCCTTGAAGTTCTCTATGAGCACATGCTGCGCTGGCTTTTCTCGTATATTCCAGAAAATAACGTCCTTCGAGATCAGCTGCTTCGAACATTGCGGGCCATAGCCCTTGTGTGACTCAAAGTATTCCTAGATTTGAGCCACACTTGGTACATAGGCACAGATAGTGAAGAGTGGGATTTGTCCAGGGAGGCGCTTCAGAACAAAACGGGGCACAATACAGCCGATCTCATTGTACGAAAGAATAGTCTTTTGAACCATATAGAGACCATCGTACCTACTACCACAGAAGGGACGGAACTTGACATTGTGGCAACCTCCCGCGGCCCGAATAATCCGAATCGGGCTTTTGCGGATGTGCGACATTAACATCTGCAGGGCTTGGCTGTTGTTGGCGCCATGATCTTGAGCCACCATTAGGCGGCGTCTTGTCTTTGGTGGGAATTTTCCCACCTTGATGAGTTCCGCAGCCCAATCACTCATGGCCTTTTGATGGGCCATCCGCTTCTTCTGGAGGTCATCCTGTGAGAAGACTCCTGGCGCGCCATATGGTAAATCCGACCAGTCAAATTTGCTCTCTTTGACATTGCCACCATACATCTTCTTGTATTCGGCGATTCGTTGCCGAATTCTCTCGACTGCCTTAGTAGCAGCCTCTTCGCTCATAGGGCCCGACCGAGAAGGCTGGGCCTCGCTATAATTGCCAAGATTTGCTTCTGCGGTTGCTAGATCCTGCTCGAGAGAGTGAAGACCAAAGGCACGCTTTAACTTGAAGCAATCCATGTGAGTAACCCGACTCATGAAGAATGGGTATATAGACCGAGGGTCTACTGCACGGTCTGTGTTCTCTTCCATGAACTTCACACTCTCGTTGTCATTTTCCACCGACCACCCAGGATTTTTGACCCAACCAGAGCCAGTCGGCCTCTTGATAGCCCAGGAAAAGCGATGAGTCAGGCCATTGATGACATCAACAGGCGGAGCGTCTTCACCATTTCCCAGACCATCATCTTCGCGGATCCAACGAGGCTCCCGCACGTTGTTCTCCATCGGATCTTCTCCGTCAAGGTAGCGAACACCTCTCCAAATGTCCGACCTATCATCATACCATGATCCAGTGCATTCTGTCGCACCAGTCAACGAGTAGACGAGAACCTCGCCCATATCCTTGTCGGCAAGGTTATCTCCACCAACCCAGATGGAGAAGGCACCAATTATGTCATCACCAGACACACCATTGATGGTGTGAGAATGGACACCGCGAAGACAAGCTTCACCGCGGCCCATGAACCACTGCCCAGGAACGAAGCCGTGGTGGCCAGTTATGCTACCAACACGATAACCGAACGACTCTCCGTCATACTTTCTTCGATGGGCCGCTTGTTGTCTTGTGTTGGCAATTCTACCGCGAGCATCAGTAGCTGCCACCTTCTCAAGAGGGCCACCCTTGCCCCAAATTGGATGGTCGCGAGGCACGAGGTATGGCCACTTCGCTCCACCCATTCCCATTCTCCAGCTGCTAGCATCGCGAATAGCGGCATCATTCATTATCCGCTTTTGTTCCCCAAGCCTCGTCAACTCGAAGCGCTTGTTGGCGTTGGGGAAGCCCACCAGTCGGTGATGGAAAGAGTAGTCAATGGGAGTGTCCAGATATGCCTCTGGAGTGATTTCCTCGTACAAGTTCGCCCGTTTGATCCGTTGGACAAACTTGACCTTGGCTTCGGCTGAGAACCTGTACGTGGTGGAGCTCAATACTTTACCATCCATCCACTTCAAAACAGATCGCTTGGCAATCTTTCTCTTTCCATTGAAGCCCAATGTGCCCGAGTCAGTTAAGGTTGGAACACGAAGCTTCTTGCTCTCCACAGATTTGTGGCGGTCTTGCTCCCAGATCCAGGAAGCACGGTTCATGGACGACGCTTTACAACGAGGTCCAGCAGTTCTCAGGCCGCCGTCACTAGGGGGCGGGAGAGCAAGAAGGCTTTCAATTGTGCCTTCATTAGCACTACTAGAAGAATCAGGAGTCACAGCAGACTCAATATCTCCATTAATGTTCTGGTCAACATCCATTGGCTGATCTGAAATAAGCTGCAAGACCCAAGCGAAGTCGTCGTCTAGTCCAATTGGTGACCAGAGAGAGCTCCCATCGTTCTCATCATCTGAATCTTGATTTCTGGACCCCGAAGACTTCTGGACACCACGGCGCATCGGCTCGCGCAGTGCCTGCGGTATCACAGTAGAGGCTGGCCACATGTAGGGTGTGACATTCTCATCAGTTCGCATGATGAGCTCTCGCATGGCACGATCAGCTGCCTCGATCTGAGCTTGGGTCAGGTTCTTCGTCTTCTTGGTTTTGGCCGGAGCAACCGTTACGACCGCCCGGTTGACCTCATCTTCTTCGGCGTCGGAGTCTTCCAGTTTGATAGCCGCCCGTTCAGCTTCCTTGGTAGCTTTCATCGACATTCTGCCGGTGGGCTCTACCTCTTCCTCGCTCTCTTCGTCATCTTCTGGGTACAAGCTACGACGAGGGCGGTACCGTTCTGACGCCAGAATTATAGAATCGGGACGCCCAGCATCAGGAGAAACTGGACGAAGAGGACGAGAGGGTGGCGGGGATACTTCAATCACCGTATCTGAATGATATGTAGCAGCGTCGTCAATGGCTACTAACTCCATTGCATCCTCTGATTTGTTAGAAGACTCGTGCTGGTCTCCGCCGTAAGTTCTAGCTCTCTTGTGGGTTGGAGAAGGGCCTTCTATATCGGAAGACCTCACATGAGAGCGCTTTGCAGTAGGGCATGAAGTGCTCGCTGACGCCAGCTGCTCAGCATTGATTGGCCGGAACCGAAGAATTATACGTGGCCGGGGCAGCGTAGGTGGTGTCGTGCCAGATACAGATGGGCTCTATATACAATAACAAATTAATTATTCTGTATCTTGGAGAATAGGAATGGTCTCATACATTGATAAATCAAAATAGTGAATAAATACTTACCGGAGTTTCGTCGATGATCATCGGACCATCGGTACTTTGAGTTATATTCGATTGCTTCTCGTCGGGGCAAGATTGATCATCATCTATGTGCATGGAAGATATGGTCAAGTCTTCGCCCTTGATATCTGCGGCTGGTGAGATGGTGGAATCTTGTGTAAGGGGCCGGCGGTTTAGGGGAAGCATACACCCCGATGAGGGGTTGCTAGTACTAGTGGTAGAGTAATGGATGTAACGAGATTCAGAGTCGGGAGATGATGATTGAGTAATTACAGAAGAAGGCATCGCTTCAATTGAGCCAACAGGGCCAGAGCTACCAGGCACTGAAACAGAAAACATTGCGTCTTGGGCTACAGCTTGGCCCAGGGGGGTGGGTAGGTTAGAATCGTTATTGAGCATTTGTGCAATAGACAGTACGCGAGGTCGGCGAACCCCATGGCAATGGTACATTTTGAAGAATCCCGTCAAGTCGAATCTTGTCTTTTTGTTGGCAGACTGAGAAACCAGACTGAACTCGGGAAAGCTAGTCAGAAATGTAGAAGTGTCGAAGGTCTCTAGTGATGAATCGATGAAAAAGTAAAGCTTTGTTTCTGACTGCCAGCAGACGAAAATGACAGCAGTGTTGTGAAACGCTTTGATCCGAAGAATGTTTGCTAACTTGCGCGAGTCGGAGATGAAAGGAAGCGGTAACGAGAGAAGATTTGCGTCAAGAGGTAGGATGTCTGAGAGGTTTTTATAAGTAAGCATGGATGATTTTTCCACTGTGGGATTGTTGCTACCCGAGGTAGGTTGGGGAAAACTATCTGCTTTAGTAGTAGATGCAAGCTCTACAGAAGCGTTATGCTCAGTTGAGTTTCCACCCAACTGCGGAACAAGGTTCAGATCAGGATAAATATCAGAATCGTCTTTGTGCGCGGCAGGTGCTACAGATGCAGATACAACAGACCCAGTTGGAACGACAGTATTGAAGCTCCTGCGTTCATAAGGACTTGATTGCGCCACATTTATGAAGGAAGTAGAGGATGTCGGAGGCGTGGATTCTACAGAAAAGGAAGGAGTAGGCTGAGTGAGCTGCACACTTGACTTTTCATGATGTTAGTTGGTCCCACATTTCCACAGGATAACACTCAGGTATAGTGATGCACTTACAGATGTGCTCGCTGGAAACGTGTCCGTGATAGGCCGGCATGTGTTGAAAAGATCAGTAAAGTAGCCTTCGCTGTAGGGCATCTCTTGATTTTCTGATGATGCAATGTTATCTGTGACTTCGCTGAGAGTCATAGACGGATTGGTCGGGGCCCTCAGTATATTCGGGTATCGCTGGCTCTCGGACATCGTCCGGTCCAAGGCTGGGGTAAGTGTTTGAAAGTCGGTAAGGGCAATGGGAGGGAGCATCAGATTGCCGTGGCTCACTAGGTTATCCTGCTTGCGATGGATAACTAGCGCGGCTAGGTTTTCTGTATCATCCGATACGTCTTCCTGATCCTTCAAACGATCGTGCAAAGGGTCCATGGATGAGTAGCTTCCTAATAGCAAAATCAGCTTTGTTGTTTACAGAATGTGAAAGTCATTCTAGAAACGGGATATGTTGAAAAACTTATGGTCGATAGTAGCAATATCCTAGCCCAACGGCAGCTGTGTAGTTTGCGCCCCCATAAGCATTTGTATATTTGTCATTTGACTGTAAGAAAAGGGATATAATTATTGAAATAGATTATAGCTTACGTCAAAACATATGCTCTCAGTCAAGGAAGATGAGTTTCAGGTTCAATGCGAAAAGACTCTCGGTAGTTTATCCCGTTTGTTAAACCTAGAATTAATTAGTTATCGATTGGTTTCCAGCCGTGTAGAAGTTGATAAAGCAATCTTTAGACTAGTAGCAACCAAGTTGAAACCTATAGCTAGGTAGGAAGCACATTCTGCTTTAGTGGCGGTTCAGATGGCCTTTAATGATGGAAATGAGGTGTAACTTGATAGAGAATGTCTAGAGTTTTAGATGCTGCATACTTACTTGTATTATAACCGCCAATATTGATCAAAGCTTTTGATTTATCAGACGCAAATCTGATAGCTCAGTAGATGAAAGATTCGGTAAGAACAGTTGCAGTAACGGACGTTGTGGTGATGAAATGGATGATTAGAAGGTCGCGATGTGGATTAGAACATTGAAAGTGAGATGGTGATGGAAGAAAATGAAGAAAGGAAAATTTTCATGGCCATCAGTCAAGTACTAAATAATTTATGGGTCTCAAGAACAAGTACTTACCTTATATCTATATTGTTGGACTATAGCTCATCGTTGTCTTCTGTAGTTTCATTATCTTTGTGTCGTATATCAATGTCATGGATGAACTTTGCCTAATATATTCAATATACTCTACTATAAAGTATACACTCATCAGTACATATGTTCATGCCTACTTATAGTCCACCTATATAACATCAGTATATCAGGTAAGGTACTACTAATATCTTTCATCTACCTACATAACAGAAACTTATATTCTATAGTAAAGATATATTAATGCACACAGGCATTATCTGCCTACATTACATGCTAATATCAAAGATGTCAATCAGTATTCACTTAATGTAAGCTTACTAGCTCCATATATTAGTACAAGTACATAATGTAAGTATGTGTACTACATAACTGGTCTGAGTCTATATCATTGATAGTATATAACATCATTTTCAATGATAGACTGTTGTTGACTTACATCCTTTGTTCAATGTAGCACAGCCACCGACAACCCTGTTTCGTACAGCCACGTTTGCACCAAGTGTGGCTAATGTTTATCGATAAGTTTTGGACGGAAGGTACAATCAGGTTGAAAAACGTAGATAGTTTTATGAATTGGTTCAAAAGTTGCTTACACGCTTGCGAAAGCTAGATGCTCTAGCGAGAACCACTTGGTTCCCCACTTTGTACCCCTCCCATGTTATAATCGGCTGAAAACAGATAGAATAATAAGAGCTGTGGTGAAGCTTTCAAGCTGCGGCTAAAGAAAGAATTGGCAGTCTCGTCACGCCCCTTGATCAAACCAGCTACTGTAACAAAAATCTGAAATTCCGACTTTGTAGGGCAGCAATAGCTTCAGCCTCTACTACCTCTTCGCAAGCGTGTCAGAAACTTTGTTTCCGGCCACTGCTGAGACCCCGTTCAGCGGTCTAGGCTTAAGGAGAACGTCTTGAAAGCGAT
>LXGT01000364.1:0-29613 GCA_001640655.1 Endoconidiophora laricicola | reverse complement strand
GGGGGGGGGGGGGGTGTTTGTTCTTATCTGCCACTTTTTGGGGGCTGTTTCTTATCATGGAGAGGAAGCCCCAAAGCACTCCTTAACAAACGTTTGTTTGTCTGTTAGGCACTGGGCTATTATTATTGCCTTTCTGCAGATGTGACTTTGGTTCAGTGGCGGATCCTTAAATATGGAATCACACTCACCCTTGCGCCGCCGGACCTTAGTGTCCTGTCTAAAGTACTTGGCAGTAGTAGCAACAGTATATAATATATACATGTGTGTGTGTGTGTGTATGCAACATCTACCGGCGCAAAGGTAGAATAATATATAGCCCATCATCATCGTCATCTACCTACATTGCTTCGCAATCAAACGACACCGAGTTGTAGCAACAATGGCTAACAAGTGATGTTTCCATAGGCACTGGATTATTCGTTGCTTCGGGCAAGGCGCTACAGGCCGGTGGCCCAGCATCACTACTTATTGCCTTTAGTGTTATTGGCTTCATGCTGTACTGCACCTGTCAAGCACTGGGTGAGCTGGCCGTTGCTTTCCCTGTTGCCGGATCTTTTTCTGCGTACTCTACTCGTTTCCTAGATCCGTCATGGGGCTTTGCTATGGGCTGGAAGTATGTCATTTTCCTTAATCAACATCAACAAGGCTTAGTCGTCCTCCAACTTCTCGTGTCAATGCTAACGTCATTCCTCCAGCTACGCTTTCCAATGGGTTATTGTACTACCGCTAGAGGTTATCGCAGCTTCGATCGTCCTGAAATATTGGGACCAAGATATGCCACGAGCACCATTTGTCACGATTTTCCTCGTCTTCATCATGGGCACGAATCTTTTCGGCGTCAAGGGATACGGTGAAGCCGAGTTTACCTTTGCCATTATCAAAGTTATCGCAGTCATCGGCTTCATTCTTCTCGGCATCGTCCTGAACTGCGGCGGCTACCCTGGCACCGGCTATATCGGCGGTTCATATTGGGTCAACCCCGGCGCATTCAACAATGGTTTCAAGGGCCTATGTAGTGTCTTTGTCACTGCTGCTTTTGCCTTTGCTGGCACCGAGCTCGTCGGTCTTGCCGCTGCTGAGACTGCCAACCCGCGCAAGTCTCTGCCTACTGCGATCAAGCAGGTGTTCTGGCGTATCTGTCTCTTCTACATCGCCGCGCTGTTCCTTATTGGTCTGCTCGTGCCGTACACGGAAGAGCGGCTAGACGGCAAATCTAAAAATGGTGTTAGTGCGCATGCGTCGCCATTTGTCATCGCCATTGAACACGCCAAGATTCAAGTCCTGCCGTCCATCATGAACGCCGTCATCCTCGTCTCCGTGCTCTCTGTCGGCAACTCTGCCGTCTTCGGCTCCTCACGCACTCTAGCCGCGCTGGCAGACCAGAACCAGGCCCCCAAGATTCTGGCCTACGTCGACCGCAAGGGCCGCCCGCTCATCGCTATTCTTGTTACCGGCATGATCGGCTTGATTGCTTACCTCGCCGACCTACCGCAGCAAAGCATCGTTCTTGATTGGCTGCTTGCTGCGTCCGGCTTGTCGTCCATCTTCACCTGGGGCTCCATCTGCCTTGCCCACGTCCGTTTCCGCCACGCCTGGGCGGCGGCCGGCCACGATCTGACGGAACTTGCTTTCCAGTCGCAAGTGGGCGTTATCGGATCCTACTTTGGCTTTGCGCTCAACTGTGTCGTCCTCGCGGCGCAGTTTTGGGTCGGTGCGTGGCCTATTGGCTACCAGGAAAAGACTGCGTATCAGCTAGCGCAGAATTTTTTTCTTGCCTACTTAACTGTGCCTATCGTGTTAGTTTCGTATATTGGTCACAAGCTATACTATCGCACGTCGATCCTCACGGCATCTGAGGTCGATGTCGATACCGGCCGGCGTGACTTTAACCTGCCGCTGCTCATCGCACAAGAGCGTGCAGAGCAGCGCGCATGGCCCAAGTGGAAGCGCATGTACAAGTTTTTCTGCTAGGTCTGATTTCTGTCATTTATTTGTTTTCTTATTTTCTTATTTCATGCCCATGCTATGAGTTTATTGTACATACTAAAATTCAAGTTGTCATCTTGTTATCTCTTCTACGCCCTATCACCATAGTTTATCCTATACGGAACCAAGCAGCAGCAGCAGCAGTAGTAGCTAGGGCTATATTCAGACGCTCTATTTGGTGGTTAGTTTTGTTTTTCTGACAAACAGAATGAATACATCTCTCTAAATACAAATATATATTTATATATATATATATATATATGTGTGTGTGTTTTTTGGCATCAGTGATAAGTATTGAGTTTTTGTGAATTACTTTATGATTTTGGAAAACATGATGGATAAATGGGCTGAATGAGTTCCGAATAAGTCCCATAGCAGAAATATATATACTAAAAAAACCCCAAATTATTGGTCCTTAAAAAATCATTTTTCTCGGTCAGCAAGGGTCTACCATAACTTAACCAAATCACCGCGTAATTAAACAATTACCATATCGTAACCCTATCGTTTACCGTGTCCGAAAAAAAAATAATAGAAACCTGAGTTTCTTTTTTAAATCATTGATCTTATGTAGAAACCTGAGTTGAATAGCTATGATTATAGAACCTAAAAAGGCAATTCTTTAGAGTCTGACAACAAAATTTTCAAAGTATATTTATATAATATATATACGTGTGTGTATTTTACAGTAACTATTTAACCCCTTAGCTGCTTCTCCCACAACTTTGTCTCTTCTTGTCTCTTCGCGACTAGCTCAATAGTATCTTGAGAGTATATTTCAGCATGGCTTTTACCCTCAATGAGAACCTCCTTTAGATGTCTAGTCCCTTCTTCTTTAGTCATACAGACTACATCACTCAGTCTTAATTGCGTTGATTTCTGGCAATCTTTGCCCTCTCCAATTCTTAGCAGCATTTCATTTTCCGTTGGAAGTTGCCACCGGATTAGTACAAGCTTGGTTGGGATACCAGTTATAACACTTCTGCCTTTGTATATCTCTTCGATCAAGAACATTATGTCAGATGTTGTGATGGGGACCTTAAGGCCAATTGCCGCGTTGGCGTCAGAGGATACATGCCGGCTAAGCTTCTCTTCGAAAGCCTGGATAGCAGCAAGAGAGGAATCATACATCTTTTCTCTCATTTTAGTCGGAAGATAAGGAGTTGGGTAGCCTGTTGATCACATTAGCATGCGTATGACTTAGTTGGGCAGCCATGCATGGCATGAGGTCAGAGCTAAAGAACATATATCTGACAAAGCACTTACCAGAGATAGATAAGATGATGTGGTTAGCTATGGTATAACCAAATATAGCTGGCATAGTTCCTAAGACTGGAAGAATACGTAGCCTAAAGTTAGGCAGCACGCCTAGTTCGTCAACTTTACCCTTCGAAACTTCAGCCTCATTTAGTGGGAGAAGTTCGGCTTTGCCTTCGCCTGCCTTCTCGGTTGAGAAGACCATAGGAATTCCAGAGCCAACACCGAGGAGCTTCAGTTTACGACGCGTGGACCGTGATAGGCGGTCATCTGTGCTAGCTGATATGTCTCCAACCATGATACGAGTAGGATCGGACTTACAACCCGAACCAGCGGAGCTGATAACGGGAATATCATTGGAATGGCAGAATTTGAGAAGAGCAACCTTGGTATCAATATTGTCAATGGCATCAATCACAAAATTCGGTTTCTGGTCTGTCTCCTTCCATGTGCCCAGCAGACGGGCAGCCGAATCCCCATCAAACTTCTCACCACAACAGTCAAAGTCGACCCACGGCGCGATGGCCATTAGCCGCCGCCGCATGGCCTGGACCTTGGCCATGCCCACGTCGGCAAGCGTTGCTACCGCATGTCTGTTGAGTGAGCTCAATGTAACCTGGTCAAAGTCGATCAGCCGGAGCTTGGCTACGCCGGAGCGTGCCAAGGCTGTGCAGCAATGACTACCAACACCACCAAGGCCAACCACTACGATGAATGAATTTCGCAGCTTGTTCAGTCCTTCATCTCCAAGGAACACCTTGTTTCGCGCGAGCTGCTCTAGAATCAACTCTTCGTCAAAATCTCCGGCAATGGCACGGGCAGCAAGTGCTTCATTTCGGATATCTTCTTTAGTTTTGTGCGCGGAGCTAGATAGCTAGAAAAATCATACGTTAGTAAGATAACTCAATACTATAACTTTGGTTTTTGATTTTTTTTTTTTTTTGGAGGGGGGGGGGGTTTCTGTTCTCCCCATACGCCTATCTCGCTAATGGGCAAAGACTGCTTAGAGTAGGATAAAGGGTACTGACGGGCTCGGCGGATTTGCTGGTGGTACTAGGCGCAGGTATCGAGCGCTTCAGCTGCAGCAATCGCTCTTCACGCTCTAGGGCTTGGGAGCCTAGAATAATTCCAGCAACGGCAGCACCAGAAAGAATAGCTGTCGCTGCAAGCTGGAACTTTGGTGAGTTAAGCCAGTCAGCGAGAGTATTAGTAACGGACATGACGATAGTATATCGAAGGCCTTTTTGAGTCTGGAGGTAAATAAGGTTATAAGAAAAGAAAGCAATATTTGCAAGGTAAGGCTACTCAAGTTGTTGATTGGGTTCTTAAGACAACTAAAATGAGGCTTGATAAATGCCAAGGCTAGGTGTTGCTACTTTCTTTTCGTCATTGAAAAGCTCTAGTCTGTTTGGTGGGATGTTCGTAAGAAAAAAGAAAGTCACCTTATCTTATCGCCACCAAACCAATTCATATCACGTGTATACTAACCCCTGCTCACCCCACTACCGTTATGATTTGTCTGATTAATCCGCCGATAAGCTAATGATTTTGAGCTGCATGTACCACACTATAACATTATTATCACTCCATCCATCTATGGTGAGACCCGCTCTCCGCCGGTAATTGGGAGGCATTGTTCTCATCCGCCACGCCGTGCCCGTGCTAAATCTAAGCTTATATGCTTGGCAGATTCCAGACCCTCAATCCCACCTGCTGTACTAAATTCTTCCTCGTCCACTTCAGCCATACTCGGTTATACTCAACTACAGCACAGCATGCCACCTTTCGACGGAGCCATACCGAGCCAGCTCTATCGGCGCATTCTACAACTACGCTATCGCCTGCTCGAACACCCGCGCCATTTATCTACCACCGCTGCCGTTGCTGGCGCCCGGCCGACCTCGTCATTCCTCGCAACGCAGACACGCCAGCTACGCCCATACTACACTGCCAAGAAGCGCAAGTTCCGGCAACATGAGATCAAGCTTTTCCTACGCTTTGCCGCAGGGTGGGCGGGCTTTTTCCTGTTTGCCTGGCCCGTTGCTACTGCTGCCCTGCGCCAATGGCAGGTCGATCGCCTAGTGCCGGTGCCCCGGGAGTTCTCGGCAACGTTGGCGGCCGAGCGCAAGAACCTGATGGAAGCGCTAGAGCCTGGGGCATTTGCCCATCCCAATAGGGCATTCCATGCGTTCAACGCCATTATGAGCTGTTTGGATATGATGGAGTCTTGGGAATCGGACGGAGACGGCGTGCTTAACCAGATAGACATCGTTAAGAAGTACGGACCGCTGTCGGCCGGCCTCGATGTCTCGATGAAGAGCGAGGAGTGGCGCCGAGAGTACTACAATTTGCTCGTTTATGCCGCCCGTGCCGCTGAATATGCGCCATACTATATGTGGGATGCCACTACCTGGGACACCTTCACTCCCGACTTTCTCATCACACCCGATAATCCCAGTCCTGTTTGCAAGCGCAAACACTATCCCGAGAACTGCCGCGAAACATTTCAAGCACCAGAGATGCTGTACCGAAAAATCATGACTACCAAGGGCTTCACGGTCCAGCAAAAGCTTAATGCGATGCTGCTCTATGCGACATTTGTCGATTATCAGGGCAAGAGCGACGAGGCCGAAGATATCTTCAAGGAGGCCTTTGACCTGGTGTCGCATGATGCGCCGATCCCTCCGTTTGACCCCAAAACTCTCATTCTAAACGAGGCAGCTGGGCCACCTTCTGAGAATGTCCTCAAGGTGCTCACCGAATATCTCACCTTGAAGGCCCAAAAGAATCGTCTCAACATCGCCCTACCCGCCATGATTTCAATCCTGAAAGCTCGCCGGGACTTGCCTAACCGGCCTCCAGTCTCAGAAGATTTTAACCCAGCTCTAGCTTTCCGCCAGCCTTCAATATTCGAGCAAATCGAAACTGCCTTCTCCATGCCAGCCTACCCACCGCCTCCGCCAGATGGCAGCAGTCCACCATGGCGTAGTCAAGAGGAGCTTTGCGAAGAAGCCAAGCTGAGTATCTTGATTGGCGAGATGATGTTTGCCGGCACCCACAAGGAAGATGGCATCGTGTGGACGCGCGAAGGCATCGACTCCGCCGAAGCTGAGCTCGAGTCGCTTTGGAAACAGGACGCCACCGCCGACGTACGTGCCGCCACCCTGGCCTGTCGCCAATGCCTCCTCGTCGGCTTCAAGAACTGGGGTGAAATGACTGAGGTCATGCTCAAGATGCAGCGCGAAAGGGACTCACGCGAGTGGGAGGAAGTCAAGGAGCTGCGCCGTCAGCTACTGCACGGCGAGATTCCGTGGTGGAAGCGTTGGTGGACGGGCTTGAGTTTAGACGATGTCGAGGCGCGGTATGAGCGTATTAGACATGGGAAGTCGGATCGGTGGCAGGTTGAGCGCCGCTTAGCGTTTGCTAAGCAGATGCAAGATCGGCAGATCATGGAGAATGCTAGGCCGCCACCCGTAGGCTGGATGGCTTTGTTCCAGATAACTTAATCAGGAAATCAAGAGATAGAGACGGAGAAAAAGAAAGCTCACTAGCAGACCTGTATCAAATTAGAGTCTAGCAGATAAACACCACAGCAATCAGAAAAGCCTGTTGTAGAACAGAATTGTAAGAATAGATAGTTGCTCAGACATGTAACATACGTAGATAGAACAAGATTTGATAATAGTAGAGGCAGTATCACTGATGAATATTGTATATAGCTATACTTAATCATAATTATTATGCCAGTGACAGAAAAGTGATGAGACTAACGCTTTGAATATAACAAGATGAAAAAAGAGAAAAAAAAAAACCTATTTGTGATAGAAGAAATCAAGATATAAATAATAGACAATCTCATATAAGTACAACCCTAAGTAAAGTAAATAGATTAAACAATAACCAAACAACGTATACTTCTTCAAAACGACAGGCGTAAGATAAGAAATATAAAAGAGAGTGAGAGAGACGATAACTTAAAGGTAATTCCCTAAAAATCAATGAAGCCCAAATGAAATAATCACGTTTCAACACATCAAGAATCGCCGCAAGATTGTAAGAAACGATAAGAGATATAAGAAGCCAGATAAAGGATACATCCGACTCTACTCTTCTTTCTTCTCTTCCGTCTTTTCTACACTAGCAATTTCTTTTTCTTCCACCTCGGCAGATTCTTCGGCCATCTTGGAATCATCCTTTGGCTCTTCTTCTTTAGAATCGGTAGCTGCGATAGCGACGTCCGGCTTTGTTTCAGACACAGAGGCTTCATCAGGCTTTGTTTCAGACACAAAGGCTTCAGCAGGCTTCTTCTCATCTGCATTCTCATCATTATCTTCGCCCTGCTCTGTAGTCTTGATTTCAGCAACCACTTCAGTCTCGACCTTAGTTTCGGCCTCGATATTGGGTTCTGAAGTCGCCCTACTCTTAAGCTCCTCGGGGTTTTCTTCGATGACCTCTTCTTTATTCTGAGCATCTTTAACTGCTACTTCCTCTTCTCCCGTCTCTTCAAGAAGAGGCCCAAGAGCCGTTTCTACATCGTCAGGCTTTTCTTCAGGCTTTTCTTCAGGCTTTCCTTCAGGCTTTTCTTCAGGCTTTTCTTCCGTCTCTATAAGGGGTGGAATAGAAGCAGAAAGGGCATCATCAGTCTCCCCCATCTTCATATCAGCAGGGCTAGCAGACTTCACCTGAAACTCAGGCTTCTGATCCTCCTCATCAACGGCCATAAGATCGGCCTCTACCGCGTCGGTGCCTACTGTTATGATGGCATCGGTAGAAGTAAGCTCTGGTTCTTTCACTTCAGAAATGATTTCTGTAGTTTGGACAGGTAGCTCTGTTTCCATAGCAGATTCTACAACTTGGGAAGACTCTACTACGTCTGTAGAGTCGGACGCCTGCCCGACCGCTTCAACGATGAGCTCTTCGGGAGCCTCGGTCATATCGACGTCCTTGTCGATGTCTTCAATTGTTTCAACACGTTTGGGAGACTCCGAGTCTTGTTTTGTAGGTTCATCAATCAGCTGTGCAACTATTTCTTCTTCGAGTGTGGCTACAGGCTCCAGTTGTGTTTCAACGATAGGTTCAGGAGCAACGGGTTCTAGTGGTTCGGCTGCAGCAGATGGCGGAGTTGATTCACCCATTTCCACGTCATCCTGAGATTTAGTATCGGTGTTTTCCGTCAGTAGAGAGCTGAGTGCATTTTCTTCTGTAGGTGAAGGGGCTAGTGTGATGACATTACGCAAAGGGCTAGCCTCGAATGGCGTAGGGTCAACGCTGAAGTGAGTTTGCACAAGGGCGATGGGGGCACTTTCTTCTTTTATCTCGGGGGTAGCCTTGAGTTCAGGCGTCTTAGATTTGTCGCTAGCATCTCCCATATCGGTATCATGATTCGTCTTGGGAGTCTGACTATCGCGGTCTTCGTTGTCATCGCCCTCGTCGTTATCGTCATCGTCGTCACCTTCTTCGTCGGAAGCCACGACTGAGTTGTCCGCCATCTCAGTATCGTTGCCGGGAGTCTGAATCTCAAGCTTGATGTCCTGATAGAAGCAAGATAGTTAGGATATGGCACTACGAAATATTCGCTGGATGAGTACTTACTAGCTGGGCAGAGTCTTGAGTTTTAGTTTCCACTCCATCGGTAGTAGCTATCGCAACGGTAGTAGAATCCGAGCCGGGAGCACCAGAAGCGGTAGTGGTTCCGGGTGTAATTCCGGGGACAGCTCCTTCGACGACGACCTTCTTTTTGCGGCCACGGCCAGGGCCCTTGGGTTTTCTCTTTGGCGGCGGCGCTCTTCTTCTTCCTGCTGGCTGAGCGTCGGCCGGCATGGTGTCGTGAAATTGTGCTACAGGCGCTAGCATGACCTGGCGCGTCGAAACGACCTCGCCGTCCACGGTCTGGCCAGGCTGCAGCGTGACTTCTTGGGTGTACGGGTTTCCGGCCGCGTCGGTCCGGCGAACGGTCACGCGCGTAACCATGGTGCCAACAGCCTTCTCGACAATGGTCTTGGACGCAATCGTTATCGTGCCCTTTCTGCGCTTGGCTAGCATGCTTAACGACTGGTCCTCAGCGTTGCGCGGCAACTGCTTCCATACTCGCGTCATGTAGCCGGTCTCTTCACGCTCCTCCTCGTTACTGACAGGGTTGCCACCGGAGCCAGTCGCATCGTAGTCTTCGTCATCGTCGGTGGGCAGCGGGCGTTTGTTTAGTTGGCCTGAGCGGGCCAGACGTAGTAGTTCTTGGCTGTGTGGTGGCAGTAGTTGCGTGTCTTTCGGCAGGCCGTAGAGAAGTTCGCGACTCCAGATGTCGTCTTTCTTGTTGTCCTTTTGTTCAGGCAGCGGAGCGACTCGCACCCATTCTTCGCGCCATTGTCTGACTGGAAGGCCTATATCGTGTAAAGCAAAGTTTTAGACCAGAAGAATAGTTAGCGGGATGGTTTAATATACCAACTTACCATCGAAGTCATCGTGTTCAGCGTAGCCGGCGCGATGCGCGCGACGGGTCTTGTCTTCGAGTTAGCATTTGCGTAAAGGCGTTTTAGGGTTTGTCAGCATAGGTCGGTAGGCTTACAGATCGTAACATTGGTTGAAGACCACTAGGGGGCATGAGACGGCAATACCTATACTAAAGAGTTTGCGATGCTCGTTCGATGCTACGCGAAAATTCGGTGATGTTCGATATCTTCGAATTGGACAGCCTTGCGCCCTTGTTTTGGTAGTCGAGCTTTAAAAGCAAGGCGGTAATACAGGGCCGAACAAGATATGTAAGCCCGTTAGATCGCCAGATAAAATGGTTTAATAGATTAGCCTCGTATGATAGCGCCTGATAAGTCGCGTTTGGTCGATATCGTTTGTGGCTTCCAGCGATGGGTTCCCAGTTCTGTTTGCTTTCGTCCTGCATCCGCGCTAGTTGAGCCTAGTTCTAATGTAGCGATTTCGCGACGGAAAATTATCGGCTAATTATGACACAGATCCACTTTTTTGTCTGAGGCTGATCAGACAAGAATACAGTTTGAAGCATTTTCTGCTGTATTCAACAAAGTTCAAATTGCATACTTCGTTCATTGTAGAAAGCTAGCATCTAGCAATGCATTAATTCGAGGCCGTAAAACATGACGTCAACAAGTCATATAGTTGTTATATTCCGATCCTATTTTAGTATCTTCCTATACTATATGAGCGGGCAGATGTGTCAGGCATCTATGCCAACATCTAAATGACGTGAATAATATCCGTAGCGATCAAAAGCACCTCATTTCATACTAAGGCCTATGTATAATTTACAGTTAAAGCCTCATACAAAAGCAAAAATTACGTCAGATGCTAAATCCGAGGCCCGAAGTCATAATCATGAAAGGGAGGCAAGATCTTTATTAGCCGGGTGTACTGGAGCATCCAGTTACATGCTGTAATTTCAAAACAGTGTGGGGGGAGTGGGAATTGGAAAATATGATGGTAGAAAAACGACAAGTAGAAGAGAAATAAACATGATGAGAAGGGAAAAAAATTCAAACAGGAAAATAAAACTGCTTAGTCCAACAGACCAGGCAGTCTGTCTCCGGAAGCCAGACAGTCAGCCAGCCATAGATGATCGTACAAGGAGCCCTACCCTAGGTCTCGAGGTATTAGGGTGAGGTCGTGGTCGCTCCGTTTGGTTCTGGAGCCCATTCGAAGCATTAGTGGGAGCTAAAGGTTGATACGTTAGCTTCGGAGGTTCTGAAGGCTGTGTGCTGTGTGATATCACAAAGGGCAAATAACAGTACGTACTCGGCCGTTGGCAAACTGTGCTGGTGACCCTTTTCCTATAAACATAATTAGAAAGAGAAGCCAAAATTTTGAACGCAGTTCCCAGCTGCTTTGGCGAGTCTTAATTTACAGTTCCCTTAGTTTCGACTACTAATCTATCGATCTGGAAGAACTGGCTGATGGTGGTTTGTCGCTAAAAAGGGGCACCGCCTCTTGGTTAGCACATGTGCCTTCTAACTGCTCTTCTTGTTTGCCTACATCGGCGTTAAACGCACCTGCAGAGCCTGTAGTTCCTTTAAACCCTTCTGTATCAACTCTTGCACACGGCGCGGATCCGACTCGGCGCAGTTTTGGCGGAAGGCATCCCGCGTACGGCGTCTGGCGTATTCGCGGAAATTATAAGACGAGAATTGTTCGCCGCTCCGTAGCAATTGGCGATACTGATAGAGAATAGTATGTGAGTATGGTGTGTATATCGACAGAGATACGCTAGGCAGGAGAAGCCGCATAGAGTTTGTGCTTTGCGATATAAGATGGCGTGGTGTCAAGAGGCGTTACTGCTTCTCGTAGCTGCTGATATATGATGAATGTCGACTTACCAGTGACCGGGCCTGCTGAGCGGCGTCGCCGCGGAGAACTTGTGTAGTAGACATTGTATAGCTTTGTTTTTGTATGGGGGATGTCGATAATATATTGACAATAGGCAATTCAGAAGTCCGAAAGATAATTTTCCAGCAGTCAGCGCACGTATGAATATAAGAGAGTGTTCGATACGATTTGTTTTATTGGGAGTAAGGAAAACAAAATTATATATATATATATATGTATAACGACGGACGCCTTCTCTTTTTCATATGTTTAGTCAGACGAGGTTGCTTTAGCTTACTTTGACCAGCCTGATAAGTGCTGCAATAATGGTAAAAAGGTGGGGACGGCTTGATAATGAGTTTTTTTTTCATATGAGAGTGAGGATCCACTTTTGGCGTCTATGGCGCCAATCGCGTTTAATCTTCCAATCTTCCTTGAAAACAACGACAACAGCAGAGTCACGGATACAAGCACGATTAAAGTCAGCTGAGAAAAAAAATATTATATATAAAGAGCTCACACTTGATTATTGGTCACAACATAGCTCTTCGATCATCAACGCCCGTTTTGTATACAAAGACATAGTTATAATGGCCAGTTATTTACCTATTCCTGTTGTATATCGGATATGCTGCGAAAATTGTTCGATATCCAAAACGCCAAAATTACTAAAACGGTAATGCATGAATAGTATATGGCCAGCTTTTGTTCTCTCGCTCACTCTTCTCTATACTTTTTAGCTTTGCGCTGCTCATTGACCAACTCCCACAGTTCCTCATTCTCTTTTCTGAGGGCGTCTTCCGCTGATGTCTCGGTCTTCTCCTCCTGCATAGCCAGCACAGCGCTCTGCAGAGCCTCTGTCGAGAATCCGACCGAGTTCAACATTCCCTCGAACCTCGTCGGCTTTAGCTCAGCCAGCCCGTTGTGCAACTGTGACGTAAATGTATACAACCGCTCAGCCTGTGTCGGCTTAACAACCGTTAGTGCCTTCGTAGTCGCCTTGGGAGTCTGCTCAACCACCGGCGTAAACGCCAAGTTGGTAATCGCCGCGTTCAGATTCGCCAGTTCTGTCGGGTGGCTGTTATCCGTCAGCGACCACTGCATGACCTTGCCCAGCGTATGGCCCGTGATCAATATAGTGCCGTCACAGTTGACAGCGAGAGACTGCGCAGGACCCAGCTCGGCGTCAGCTACGCCTAGTGGCTTACTGATGTTGACGGCGGCCGAGGCGTGCTCCTCGCTGTGTGGGCCGACAAGGGGTCGCGGACCGAACATGTCGACGAGGAAAAGCTCGCCCGACTCCGCCGTGACGAAGATGGCGCGGGCGCACGGGTCTAGCGCAACGCACAGTGGCGTCGAGGCGAAGAGGAGGGTGCGGAGGGCGTCGCCCGTGGCGTAATTCCAGATGATTACGGTCTTGTCGCGCGATGCGGACACGCACAGCATGGTCTCCGGGTTGATGCTGAAGCCAGCAGCCAGGGCGGTGATGGGACCGCGGTGGTTGGACAGCACACGCTCTGGTTCTTGCTCGGCGGTGCTGTTGAGCTCGAGAAGAGAGGCAGTGGGCCACACGTGGACGTTGGCGTCATCAGAGCCGGTCAAAATATGATAGTGTGTGGTCTCGATGCAAGTGATAGGTTGCACATGGCATGGAGGCGTAGTTACCTGGCGGCCAGTGCAAGTCTAGAAGCGTAGATTGTGTTAGCGAGAATAACTACAACAATCAAAACATGGCAAGAAGTAGGGCTAGGAGCGTCAGTAGCGACATGGTGCGGAGAGCCTTAGTGTCATAGTATCAAGCCAGTAAAACATGAGTCTCTCTCTTGATCCCCTAGTGCAACATTGGCTTAGCTAGTATGAGACAAGTTCCCCAAGACCCAAGATCTCAAGGAACTCAAAACCCAAGAATGGAAAATGCCAAACACTAGTCTCAAACCCACACTACTATCATCCTATGATATGTTCTAGGGAAGAAGTTAATTCCGCTACATGAAACAACGATAAAAAGCCACTGCTTTGAATCTATTCCGCGAACGGAAGCTAATAAGCCCCAGACCTAAGCAATTCCAGCTTAAGTAGACCAAGACGCTCCGTAGCAGCAGTAGCAATAAGATAGACTCACCTCCCAAAGAATTAAACGGCCCTCAGCAGTCCCAAGGACTAAAACCTGGCCAACCAACGCCATAGCAGTAATGCGCTCTGAAAAGGCCACCAGCGCCTCTTGGTTGTTGCGTTCACGCGAATAGACGTGCACGTGGGCCTTGTCCTTCTGGGCAGTGAAGATGTGCGTGGGGCTCACAGCCATACCATTGACTGGAGCTGAGCTCTTCTTGAGCACATTGCGAGCTTGTAGTTGCGGCGATAGCTGGTACGTATAGATATTGGCGTCTTTGGATATAGATGTGTTGGAGGCCAGAGGCGGGCCACACACGGCAACAACGAAGTCTTCTGTCAACATTATGAATGTATATAAAATACTAGCTTTTGTTTTCCTGTACAAGACCTGTTCAAGAAAATAGTCTATAAGGATCAGCCAAGGATAGAGCTATCCCTGAGGTTATTAATCAAGCTGTTGGGCTCAAGATTTTGCTCCTTGATATCGTCTGGCGCAAAGCGTCCAGTAGCAGAAGTGACAGAGCCTGAACTATCACAGTTCACAGACGATCTGTGATGTATGGTCCTCTAAATGAAGAAAATATGTGTTCTTCTAGTATTTATGTTCAGGTCCCTTGAAAAAGGCAAAGCTTACTCCCTGAAGCAGACAGATATTGGGACAATATTCAGCACTGAGATGCGATCCTGATAGCAGAATGTAAGACTGATGAAGCGTTCGTGAACTTTTCTCCCTTGATAGCCCAAGAAAATGAAACTCTCTTTAGTGTTCTAATGTGGAGATGATAGATCCCTAGAGGTACAGTCTCTTGTGATGAGGGGCCACTAGTTAGCGATAGAGTAGTCGAAGGTTTTTGTGAGAGTTTTTGTAAATTTGATACCAGCTCAAGTTGCCATATGCGACTTGGATGCCTTTTTGCGCTTAACCGCAAAGTTGCTGGTGGAAAAAATTGCATGTAGTTGATGCCAGCTGCCAGTTTAAAGTTATACCAGCTGGCGCCAACTGCTCTACGCTCTGGGATCAACATAAGCAAAGTCTGGTTTTGATCGAATGCAACGCCGCCAGAATTAGGTAAACGAACGAACGTTCTCGAAGTTTTGAATGAATCTCTGAACCAGACTTAAGTCGTAAGAATAGTATACGTTTTCACATACAAACTGACAAGAGCAATTCTTTCTGTTTTGTTGTTACAACCGAGGATTCGTTTATGGAGATTAACTTGCCATTTTAGGTATATTTTAGGGTTAGGTTACACTTTTTTGATTATACCGACCCAGATTTTGGCAACTCTTCGGTCTTTTTCTCCCAGTTAGAGAAAGAAACACGGCCCTTTTGTTTTTATTTCATTCTGCTTTGGGAAGTATGTTTTGATTCCCATTACCAACAATGGTGCAGTATTTCTTACATAGTTGTAGAGTTTCTTTCCACGCCTTATATTAAGGCCACTTTTGTGCGCACATCACGTATCAAATCTCGATATCAAGGCTTAAGACAGCAAACATCACAAACGTCAGCCAGCCCCCTCCCTCTTCGTCCAGCCATGCCATATCTCCGAGCTTGAGGCTTTGTTTTCATTTTGTACCTATGTATTAACTGTTCAGAAATAAAAACGAGGCAAGAACAATCGCCAAAAAATCTTTGCACCACTGACAGTGCAACTTGGAGACAGGGCTCTAGAGAACAAATAAATCGGCAAAAACGAAAGAATAAGATGCCGAAGCTGGCCAAAAAAAACAAACCCGCTTGTTTATCATGCAGGCTACGAGCTGCAAGCTGCACAAAGTGTCTCAGCCCAGCCCCTACAGGGAGACATACAAGGGATATTGGCAAGCAAGAAGAATAATAAGAACATAGCGTCCACTATGAAGAATACAGTGGCAACATCCGTATCTCCAGCCACTAAGGGCATGAAAGCTTTGGTCAACTCTATGTAAATAAATAATATACACTTTTCGACCAATGAAGAATATCTAGCTGGAGCTTTAGGAAATAAATAGTTAATGCAAAGCCAGACCATGCCTCACCCCTCACCTTTTGTCTTATGTGTGGTCGGGTTGGCTCGCTACCTGACCTTGCGTTGTTTATTCTCCCTATAGACTCCATACTCTTTGCTACAGCTTTGGTAACCGACTCCTTGCGTATGGGTGAAATCAGCTGCGGTGAGTAGTAAGTAGCCTTGTGGGAACTAACCATGGATATCAGAAGAAGCTTAAGAAAGGCAGAGAAGCAAGCCTTGCTTGTGATCAAATAGTAGCTACAGGAGAGATGACCCTATAGAATCTTATTGAGTGCGTCATTTTTTTTTTTTTTTTTTAGGAAGATCACATTAAGTGATGCTTTTCTCGGAAATTGGGACGAATCGCTTTGTTTACTTGTTTATACAGGATTTTCTGCAGTGGACCATATCACAGCGATATATGTAGGCGAATTCAACGCCTTAGCGCTGGTGGACACCACCTGAAGCCGGAGTCGGATACTACGTAGACATATTAGTAGTGCATGATAAAATAACGCTTAGTAAGTACACATTGTGTGGGTTACAGCCGGTCTGGGGAACTTGTCTAAATATCTACCTATCGTACCGTTGTAGAATACTCGCGTCGGAAATTTACTTTAATTCTCTCATTGTTTTTATTACTCATTAGTCTCCTGTTGATATCCGCACGATGGTATCTAAATCCGGACCAGACCAGCCCTTTCCGTTCCAAGGTCTTTCTTTCCTTCCGTAGAGTTAAGGAGCTCATGGTGGGTCCATATTCGATATTTCTATTTTAAATCCCCAAATCTAATCCTGAACCATATGACTTCCGGAAGCCTGGAGGAAGGGGTTACTGTAGCGAAGAAGAAGATCTAGAATACTATCATCCAGAGTTCCAGGTAAGCGACTGACAAGGCAAGCTTTAACTAATTTGGTAAATATAGGCGGTGGTCGTATATAAGTTTTATAAGAGCATTGTTTGTTTTTGGCTACATGCATAAATGCAGCCCTGCTGATATACAATAAGAGATGTGGTAACAGAGAATAGCGGTAGCATTCTTATACTTGATCACCAGGCCCAGAGCGCTTCAGAAGTACAGTATATTGTATTTACTGCGTATAGCAAGCAAACAGTAACAGCGCCAGCCGTCATGGTATGATCCTCGCGAAAGGAGCTTGTTGGGCGGTTAAGTGACTCGCTAAGCCGTAACGAGCCTCTGGCCGACTGGCTAATTGCGATTGTATCCCCAAAAGTATCACTCTCGGTAACTGCAAGACAAAGGCTTTTTTGTTCTTCATTTTTATCAAACTATAAAGTCCCTTTTCTGTTCTATTTCCTATCATGTCTGTTAGTAGACGTTAGATATATGTAATTACAATTTACTGGTCATGGTACATTTATGCGAATAAGAACAGAACCCTTGTATCTTTCATACTAGCTGGCCGACCTGTTCTATATTTCTATCTTCTACTACATACTGGAATAGAACACACGGGCGTTTTCATGGTCGCTCGTTTCCGAGAGCCTGGGCATGAATCGGCGCCCATATCCCGCGGACAGGGTTCAAACTTTGTGGTCTCCTGGATTCTCGGCCTATTACTAGAGGACAACGCACAGAGTCTGAGATCACAAAACGGAGATAGAAGCTTGAATCGGAAATGACAGTGGGAAGAAAAGAGGTTTGCTATTGTTGCGGTGGTATATTTCGGAAGCGTTACAGTAAATAAAGCAGAGAGTAAGATAAACATCATAGCAAAGTAAGCTTCAGCAAGTTAGAACGTCTGGCAAGGGCCGATCTAAGATTGGATCAGTCTTTGGGATATTCAAAAGTGGGAAAATAATAGAACAAAAGCGTAACAGACGAGATTATGGTGAGAAGACAACTCTTCTTAAGTATACCCCCCAATTTAAATAGTTGATCACAAACCACACACAAGCATTTACTGGGACACCACATATCACGACCCGGACTCAGGCCCTGGCCCGGCATTCTGGGTGCTATTATGTGCGGTCAAAAAAACACCATTCTAGTGCACTAGCATAACAGCTTTGTGTAAAACTTTCTTTAGATATGCCGTGCTAGGATCTGAAGTCTGTGCTGAACAGCTCAAACTTGTGCACAGTTCAAGACAACTATGCAACGATCGCCAGAGTATCTTTTATATCCATTTTGCAATTTATTCTGACAGCCATAAAAGGGTAATGAGATGAAAAGAAAAGAAAAGGCTAGAGTCAGTCTAGGGTTTGGGCAGAAAGTGCCAAAACCGCAAAACAGAAAGATCTTCAAAGACGCCACACTTCGTTTTCTTCTTCTTTTCTTCCTTTTTCCCTTTCCCTGGGAAAGGGAAAGGCCTGTTAGTCGTCTCTGTTGTACATGTCAAGGCTTGTTATTGGTCTGACTAGGGTGATGGCGGTGGTGCTTCTAGGACACTTCGTACCTTTTTTTTTTTTTTTTAGAGAACGACGAATATAAGATTAGATAACAAGAGCTTGATCGTCATGCGCACGAATTGCTGTCAAAAAATTGACAGTTGTTTCTCCATTTCTCTTCTCCTTCTTAGCTAAGCTAGACAGGATCAATAGCCATTGTCTCTAGTTAGCCTGACTTGAAGATGCTAGTCTAGCGTCAGTCTTGACATATGTTAGGAATTTCATGCGTTGAGAAAAGACGAAAACAGTAAAGCTGTGACGCATGTCATTAGATTAGACGGGCTATATCACACTAGAGCATGCCTGTAAAAAAAAAAAAAAAAAAAAAGAAAGGATAATGCATGGGACTTTCCTTACTAGCAATCTGCTCAGACCAATACTTCCACATATCGGATACATATAGTGAAGGGGGACAGAGCAGAAGGTTGCGTGGTCTGGATGTCATCACAACATCAGCTTATGTTATATCATTACAAGTGTATAATACATGTATGTATATTTATACACATATATGTACACAAACTGTAGCTAGCTGGGCATAGTTGCCTGTCGTCGTACACGGCACATCATATCCATACAGATCCCTTGTGCTTTGTTCATGGGGTCTTCTGGGCTGTCCTTTTCCCTGCATAGAGAGTTTGTGACTGACTATCTTCGTCATAAGTTGTGTCTGGCTAGCAAATGTGACTTGAGATAACCTTGTCTTGCTTGGCTCGCTATCTTATTAAAGCTTTCTCTTTCTTTGCCCCTCCCCCCCTTGGGGCTAATCGCCAGCCACATAAGCCGGGGTCACGACGCATGTCTACTCGAAGCATATTACTGGGCCGTTACTACTACAACTAGTAATAAATAGCAGTTTGTAGGCGCAGCTGGTAGCAGCATATGCATACTTTTATGAGTAAACAAACATATGTTCATGTCGCCCATAAGTCTCGACAGCTTAGTAGATTATAAGCTCTTAGCTAGCCGTGGCTGGCCTTCTAGTTTCGTATTTACGAGCTGCTGTGGAAAGATAAATGTAGAGAGAAGGGAAAATGAAAATAAATAAAGCCCCGCGCGCCGCAAGATATGCTGTACTTGTGTTTCGTCACAACGATATATTTGTGTGATGGTATATATTAGTGCTCGAGATGCCCCTTACTATGCAAGTTATTATATTTCCCCTTACTAAGGATCAGTCGCATAGTCAATATAAGCCGGTGGCATCTCTGGCGTTGCCTCTATTACTGTATATCACATTATAGAAGTCAAAACTCACACAGTCCACATAGACAATGAAATGGTCTCTTTCTTCGTGTTGCAATAGCTTAGAATTTCTCTGTTGGGGGTAACTATTCTAAGCCTCAAAAACCCTAGCTGCCCTTTTTCTCTTTTCGTACTTTCTTGGGAAACAGGTTATTTTCTCCTCCCTATCCCTTGTTTTGGAGGGGGATTAGAGGATTTTTTTCAGAGGGGGGTTCCTTATCCTTGAGAGTACCCTTCCCTTGTAACCAAAACTTCATCTGCAGTTGCTACTATATACAGCGTTACTCTGTCAGGAAACAAACATACAAACAAACGGAAAAGAAAAGAAACAAAGATATTCAATAGGAAATAACGCTCTGTTACCTTCCATCCTTCGTTATATTTGCTATGTTTGCACAATTGAATAACAGAACGATCCTTGCAAGTGAAGGTGAAAGCTGTACAAACGCAGCGATTGGCCGACTCACAGACGCTGTAATTCTGTTTTGGGACCAACACGAGCGGTGGTTGCCTTGAAGCGCATAATGGATGTTTTTTTTTATACGCACAATAACAACTATCATTAATTATTACGATGGAAAGAAGGCCAAAATGAAGGTGCTATTGATCTGAATGTATTCCCCACTTCTTCTGTGAGGGCTTCCTTACAATTTTGCGCCTGCTTTAGCTGCAAGGTATACTCCAATCAATATAGCTTAGCTAGAAGCGGCTTGTTTTTATCAGCCGTCGTTTGGTTATAATAGCTCATCTACAATGCACTTATGCAATCTCTGCAAGAATGAGATATGAGAAATGTGGCATGGAAGGGATCATTTGTTAAGCTGTGCGTTTGTACGCGATGCGAGCCCTTGTTCGCTAGTCTTGCTTTGTGATAGTACTTGATGGTAAGTAGTACATGTAGATACTACATCGTGATGGTTGCCAAGTAGTATGCTGGTGTTAAACAAACATGCTAACTGCTAGTCCCTCTGGAATGTAAGCTGCCGACAAAAGACAGGGCTTTTTTTTTGTTTTTGTTTACAAGTCATAAATTGACTTGCCGTCACGTCAACACACCAGGAAGGAAATTCTAAATCACCCACACATGATAGATTAGTGTGCTTGGTAAGAGAGAGAGAGCCCAGTCCCGCTCTTCCCACATTACGATCAGGGGTTCATAGCCTGGCTTCTTCCTGTTCTTTGCCGCCCTTGATACCTAAACTGATAGAGATGGAGTAACTTGTTAGCAATCACTAAGCCTTTGGAGCAGATAAAGAAAGGTAAGAAAATTGGGAAACTGGTACCCTATTCTCATCTGTTAATAGCTGGGGTACTATTGGCTAATTCACACAGACATGGTCCTAGGCATTTTCATACAAGAGATCAAACGGACTGTTTTAAGCAAGTGATTTTCGGTATGCAGATATTGGTGTCAAATAGGTATCACCTAGCTAGCTCTTTCAGATCAGAACAGAGACACACACCTTTGATAAAAATCACTACTAGCCGTCTCTCTTTTTTTCTTCTCTCTCTCGCTTTGGGTTTCAGACATTGCATAGATAAAAGTGATAACCAGGGACTCATAGACTCTTGATCAAGATGGCGCAAGCATTGAATTCGGAGCCTTGATACGACCGGAGACCGAGCCCAAGTGTGATTCTGTGTCAGCCAGCATCGTAATGGCTAGCCATATCTTTAATTAGCTCGTTACTTGATTAAATGTCAATTCATAATCAGATGGCTTAGGCTTTACCATATTAGTGCATAGTACTTTAGCTATCAATGAAAGAGAAAAAACGTGGTTCCGGGGTCTACATCGGGTGCCGATCTAAGGCCTATCCTACAATGCCGACCGCTCGAAAAAAAAATCCCAAAAAAACTAGGCGTCTGTCCTCGCATTGAGCGGTTATGGAAACTAAGGCAGGAACCCAACCATCCACTCACGAAGCCAACAACTTGTCTTGAAGGTCCTAAAGCTAGTGAGGGATGCGATCCTATTGACAGCGTAGATCGCAGCACGAGCTCTTAAGATCTGTTGACGAACCATGACAGTGTGAACTTGTCTAGATACGGTCTAGATACTGGCTTCATGCTGATAAATTTTTTTTTTTGGATTCCTAATTTCTACAAGGGAAACAAGATGATAATACAAAAATAAAAAAGAGAGAATAAAAAACAATGGGAGTAGGTAAGGAAAGAAAGGAACAAAGGGAGCAACCTTCTCCTTCATGTAATGGCAACTGCAAAGATCCTGGTGGCCCAGGATAAGAGCTAGCTGAGAGCTAGTGGATCTTAAGTAGAACGTAGCTATCAGTTGCCCGCATTAACAGCAGACACCTCCGCTCGCACAACAACTCTGAAGAACATATATGGCAGTCACACCTTTGCCACCAAATATTCCTGGTTCTGTTTTGCATCACTATATCGAGCAACTACGCTATCTGACTGTGGCGACGATCTCACGATAAAAACTTTGCACCTTGCTGTTGTTTTTCTTTACGTTGCTCAATTGTGGCGCTTCTATCTAACCTGTTGTTATATTTCCTTGCTATGGTGCTACGACCTCACGTTTCTTTCTTTAACTCTCTTCGAATTAATATCTCGCTGATCGACTTCTACCTAATACTTGTAAGCTAGACAAAGTACTGTATCTGGGAAACCCGGCCTCACGCAGCTCAGCACTTGCTCTACCATAACCACAACCATAACTAATGACTTACTGATTGTTTTTTAATTAAGAGACGTAGATCTGCTGGTTTGATTCCCTGGCTAGTCACCGTAGCCTGCTGTCCCGTGGTCAAGTCTGTAAGTCTCCAGGCTCTTTTCTGTTTGGGTCTCTTGTTTTTATTTTTATACTTGTTTATGAGTACAGAAGCAGCGCACCTGTTATCTTTTCTCTTTTCTCCTATTTCCTGCCGGCCCATGACCAGACTGTTGCCGCCTCGATCCCTTCAGTCGAGAGATATTGTTCCATCAACCTAGTGACCGACCGTCTTTCCTGCCTCATCTGATGATAATTGCGGTACCCCTCTAGCCTACTACCAAAGATCTAAGAGCTCAAGAACATAAGCACCCAAGAATATCTGGATCTAAGAACCTTAGGACACAAGAGCCATAGGACACAATAATCTTAAGAGGCCCCTAACAGCTCGACGGCGTACCCGTGCGTTTGTTGGTGTTCTTCCATTTTTTTTGTTCTTTTTTTTTTTTGTTCTATTTACCTCTGTTCCTATCTATCGTCTATTTGCCATCAATCAGCCCTGCCTGTATGCAATTTTTTTTTCTTGCCTGCGTAGTGGTGTTATGCTTTGCATTTTTATCTAAATCCCTCTGCTGTTAGCTTCGTTCTAGGTTTTTCCTCCTGCTGTTCTTGTGCCTGCAAAATTTGGCAGCCCCCCTGGATATTTTAGAGATAAAGAGCTTTTTATGTCACGATAGATACCGATTTATTCGCAGTTGTTTGCTTTCCTACTCTGTCTGTTCTACTCTCATCAGTATACCGTGGAACTACTCGTGGCTTCTGATCTGTTCTTTTCTGCTTTACCCTGCTCAGCTTTCTGGATACGAATTCCTTGCTGTAAGTCGGCAACCGTCTCGTTGGCCTGTGTGTGGTTTGACCTGCCAATAACTAGCACCTCTGGACTCTGAGACTGACATATTGGCTACGATCAAAGGGTCACGACGCCAGACGCCACGACCGCCATCCGGTTCACGACATAGTGTACAAGCCTCGCATAGCGATTGACTCTACAGTCAAAGAAGAAAAAGGCAAGGCATCGAGTGGTACAGTAGGAAGACGCCTTTTCTACTTTATGAACCAGCCTTTATGCACGCAGACACTCCATTGCCGTGCATATAATCGGTTTCACGCACCTGCAGAATTACGGCGGCTTCTGCATTGCTTGCCTTGGGGAAAAAAAAAACTGTATTGTAGGCTAGACGGTGTGTTTGGACCTCATTATTTTCTTTTAATTCGTCTTTTTTTCTCCTTCTTTTATTCTTTGCTAACTTCCCTGTCAGCTATCGTCTTATTCCGCTGGTACTAAGACGAGCCTCTGGGCTGCACACGCTGAAACGTGCCCCGGATCCTGTCTTCCACAGCGCACTGAGCAACAGCGGTTATTCCTCAACCTGTCTGTATAAATTCTTTTATTTCTGCTGTTAATTACTGGTATTATCGTTGCAACGCTGCCCTACCACTTAGTTGGGTTCTGCATGCATTCTTCTTATTATATCAGTCGAAGTCAGCCCGCCGCATTTTGGAACTCTTCCTCTCCTTCTGGTCTTCAGAGACTTCTTTCTTCTCTTCTATTATACACATATTCAACGCCATGGACAATATGGATATAGATATCGACATGGACGTCGACATGGACGCCATGCTTGGTAATAACCTACCCGAGATGCTGGCCCACGACCTCGCGCTATCTAGCGACATCTTCCTGTCCAAGAATATGACCGCCGGCCCGCCTCAGTCATCTCTGGCAGTCGATGCCCGCTATAACCCTGCGGCCGGATACGATACCTCAGAGCCCTTTGATGAGGAGGACGATGGCGCTATGATGCCGCTGCCCATTTCCCTGTCGACATCTAGCCCGGTCTTGTACGATGTCATGATGCGCGTCAAGTCACTGGGCGCTCTTACCGAGACAACCTCCATTAAGGAGTCGCTTGCCGTGTTGCAACGTGAGATGCCCGCCTCTGATTCGCCAACACAACAGCTGCCTAGTACTCTGCCCGAAAACGCTACTGTCGTTCCTGTTCCCGCTCCCGTTCCCACTGCTGCTTTCCACCACAGCAAGGCGCTACTAGAGAACGACGACGCTATGTCAGTTTCAAATACTAGCATGCATTCATCTTCGTCCGACGTCGCTATGGAGCCTCCAATTGTTCGTCTAAGCGAGACAAGCCCCCAGGCTGCTGCTACCATCCGCTCTTCTGCTAGAAACGCCAATATTTCCTCCGTTGCTTCTACCATCTTCACGTTAGCAGCGCCATCTGTCTCTACCTCTACATCTGCTACCCAGCGCTATCATCTATCTCCAGCACCACGTCTTATCGAGCCCGCAGCTGAAGTTGCTTCTATTTCATCTCTTAAAACTAGCACCGACAACGACACCAGCTGGATTGACGATTCCGAAGACGAGGATGACGAAGGCCCTTCTGACATCTACGAAAGCAGCATCCTGATCGCAACTGCGCTCAAGCCATTATCTCCCAAGCAACAACTAGCCAGCCCACCAGCAACACCTCCAAGGTCTCTCAGTCCTGTGCTGCAGTCTCGTGAACCACCCCACCCTATTTTTGGCGACTACAAGATATCTAGCTACGAGCCCATCTCACCGCCTCTGCTTCCAGTCTCTCAACAGAAAACCCGGCCTTCATCGCGTGACGATATGTCGGTCTCTTCTAAGCACCAGCAGCAGTTTGCCGACCAACAGACTGTTCGTCGGTCGTCTGCTGTACAGAAGACTTCGCGCCTCAGAAATTCTGTCTTCAATGATGATCACCACCAGGCTCTACAGCAGTCGGTGTCTATAACTCGTGCCGAGTCTAAGAACTCCCAGAATCGCCTGATAACTCCCGTCTCAACTAGTAACTCCTCAGACCAGTCCATGTACACTGACAACTTGG
This sequence comes from Endoconidiophora laricicola, assembly GCA_001640655.1. NCBI lineage: Eukaryota > Fungi > Ascomycota > Sordariomycetes > Microascales > Ceratocystidaceae > Endoconidiophora > Endoconidiophora laricicola. The sequence goes on along the minus strand of LXGT01000364.1, from coordinate 4,665 downwards.
AGCAAAACTACCATTTCCAACAGTCTCGTACGATACGGGCTTCTATGTGCCATCAAAAGTCTGAGTCTTTCACACATGCCGCAAGCACTCTGCCATCTATCTTCCGCACGCCGCCGCGCACAGTCACGCCCGAATCATGGAAGCAACCTAGTCGCCATGCTGGCTCATCATCGATGGATTCCTGGGGTGAGACCACAAATGAGCGCATGGCTAGCCCGCCTCCTACGGAAGAGCGTCGTATGGGATTACCGTTGCCTCCTAATGTCACTGATACCTTGCGTGTCAACGTGGCTTGCTTCCCCGAAACCATGCTGCTTACAAGCAGTTTGACTATCGAGACGATTCGTGCATACTCCCGCAAGCTAAAGCATGGCTCTATGATGGACCACCCCTCAAAGTCCATGTCACAGTCTCCCGCCGCATCGCCTACCAAGAAGTGGCGCTTCGGTCGTGCTCTGGGCTCGCGCTGGAACGGCAGCAACGCGCGTGTTTCACCTGGGCTGTCATCTGATATAGCCTTACTGAACGAGTCGCAGTCTCCGCTGAACCCCGTACCTTGGGTTGCTCTGCGCAGCGTCTTTTCTGGTGCATCAGAGCATCTATGTGATGCGCTGTATGCCCATCTACTAGCCTACAACTATATCTCGACTCTTGTTCCTCACCAGCAGCAAAGCTCTACGCCTTCAACTTACTCGGTATCTAACTCTTTGCACTCCGATGCCAGCTCTCTGGCGTACTCTCCCAGTCATTCACGGCGTCAGTCAACGTCGGATGACAGTAGCAACTGCAATGAGATCCCTAAGAAGGCTGCCCATCTTCTCGGTCTCGACTTTGGTGCTGCGGGGGCTGCTACTACTACCCGCAGCGCATCGCCCGTGCGTTCATCCCGCAGCCGCTCTGTACGAAACAGACTTACTCGAGCAGGCCAGCTTTACATGGCGCCGTCTATATCTTCCACCTCTGTACCAAACCATGTCAACTCTGACCAAGCTATGCGTGACCTTCAAGCTGGCCTCCTACGCTGCATCTCGCGGCTCATCGTCACGCTCAAATGCGACATTGAAAATGCGGGATATTCGGACTTTGTTGAGGAAACGGCCGAGGTGGATCCTCTGTTCCTACGCTCTCTTAGCGAAATTGTCCGCTGCTGTGAAGAGTCGCAGTACTAGAAGAGCTATCTTCATGGCAGCGGCGATCCGGCCACAGACCACCCCACTAGCACCGGCACTAACAGGAATAGCAGTAACTCGTCTTTACCACTGTCTTATGAATGGACATCAACTCGGCTGCCTCGCTCTAGACGTGTCCAACGCCTTCGGCCACTATCACTAAGACGTACTGTGATTAACAAAAGCTACATCTTAAACTAAGATATTTTTTTTTTAGAGCTCGGTCATGTTACGAGTTGAAGAATATGCATCATTCCTAACATACAAGAATCTTGTACCTCTATCTTTATTTCCTTTTTTTTCTTTTTCTCCTTTGTCTCAGCGAGCCTCGTTTCATACACATAACTTCTCCTTTTTCACGATATGCAGCGTCTTTTTTTATGGTTACTTTTTGGTTTCTCTATATCCCCTTCTAGAAGAAAAGGTGATGGCTGCAAATGAGCACCATGTTGCCATCTCGTCTAGTGTTTACACTCTCGGAATGTCTCTCCACCTCTTCCATTCAACTACATCTATAATTTCCTTTTTTGGTGGAAAGAGCTTGTGATAAGTACAGCAGGACCCCAAAATCGATTCTCATTGTTTATACACCAGATACAAATAGTGCACTGAAGCCTTCCTTTTTATCTATGTCCTCGCGGGCAGCTTTCCATATATCTTTTTCTTTCCTGTTATGATTTCAAGAAGTGTCTCTTTTCTTTCGTTCGATCATATATGAATCCTCTAGTCGTGTCTAAGCAGTTTCATATTCTCTGTATCTCCCCAGTACATTACGACAGTTAGTGCATATATATATCTCTTATGTGTGTAATTTAGAATGATCCGTCTGTGATATCATCTGTCTGTTTATGGTGATGTGTTGCATGGTGTCAGTCGAGCGATCGTAGAGCACCGATGAACGTCTTGTTTGAGTCTAGGGTTACCAGGTTCCGTTAGATAAGAGTTTCATGAAGAACGAGGGTTACAGCATTCTAACTGAGTGGAATCAAGTTAACAGAAGTAAAAAGCAAATAAATTTGACAAACATAACCGATAGATATTACAATAAAAAAACTCTTTACACCTCATTGATTAGTCTTCTGTGGCAACGGAAGGCTTTCGTTCCACGGCTTCCACGACTGTTCTGACCATCCCGGCATGCATAAGACATTGTCTGGCGGCGCAGGCCAGTCAATACGGAACGAAGGATCCTCATCGGCGATCAGCTCGGAGACATAGCCCTTCTGATTCTTGATCTGCTGGCCATAGATATTGTCGTACTCGAGGTTAACGGAAGGAATCATGGCGACCTTGCCGATGCCGGCATACCACATATCCTTGCACAGAAGGGTCGGCTCACCCATCATGCACTCCTCATCGAGGCTCTTGCGGAACGAGATAGTACCATCGGCGAACGGCTTGGCGGCCATCACGACGGCGCCGTTCCAGCAGGCATAGACGGGCAGAGGTTTGTGGGCAGCCCAACGTTCGCGGCTGGCGTTGTGTGCGGGGAATAGGTCCTGGGCGAGGCTCCACGAGCCGTCAGTCGGGATACGGAAGAGCGAATCGCCGTCGATGCCACGGGCCACCCAGACATCGTAAAAGGTCGGCTCTTTGGTGTTGTGGCCCCAGTCAACGGCGCAGGTCATCGAGGCGTCCAGCCAGCGCTGTTGGTGTAGTAGCTCGAGGATATCTTCGGGGCAGATGGCGACGTCGTTGAGGAAGGCGATGGCGGCGTCGGTGGCGAACAGGCCCGGGTTATCTGTGAGCGGTGCGAGGGCCAGATTGCGCAACTCGGCGAGCTTGCCGATGCGGTCACCGTGGGCTGGCGTTACTCCGCTGCGGCGAAAGATGTAGGTTATGCCAAGTGCCTCCATGTGTGGCTGTAGCGCGGCCAGCACGCGCTCGGTGCCATCGGTCGAGTGGCCCTCGACGATGGAGATCAAGACGCTGTGCGGACCTAAGAAGCGCGCGGTCTCGACGACAGAAGCCATGAGACGCGGCAGGATGTGTGTGCTTTGAAACAGGTTGAGTGCGATCAGGTATTTGTACTGGTGCTGTGGCGAGAGAGATGCCGGTACGGTGGAAGAGATCGAAGCGCCATCGCGGCGCTCGGTAGCAGCTACCGAAGAGTGTGAAGATAAAGAGGAGGAGACGGGCTCGTGCTGTACAAGGTAAGCGTAGCGGTCGGTAGGAAATGCTGGGCAGGTTACGCGCAGGAAGGTTGTGTCTGCTGGATCGAGAATGGCGTTGACATAGCGAGATACGCGGATCGAGGAGCCGTCGGGTGTAGCAAAGTTGGTGGGCAAGAACCGGTCGACTAACAAATAAGCCAAGAAGTGTCAGTAGAAAGTCTCGATATCGGAGAGAAATGCCGCTTTCTTCCGTTATATTCTGGCTGATAAGGCTAAGACGCAACAGATGGCCCGATACAGTTAGACAGTGAAGAATTCAACCCCAAAAGATTGAACATTGGGAGAGAAAAAAAAAAGACCACTTACGCAACGGAAGATATTTGAACAGGAGTGAGCGGTCTCTATATAGATCTAACATCATGATCACGGCAAGCACAGAAAAGATCTTGGCTGCCAGCTTAGCCGCTGTGGCTAGAGCCCTCGGTCTCACGATAAGCATCTTGAGTTTTTATGTTGCCTGAGAAGGCACCTGTTTTCTTTTTTTGGTCTTCTTACTAAGGAACTATGCAAGGTCTAAGAGCATTATGTTTAGAGACTTCAAATAGGTGAATAAGAAGAGCGGTAATACTCATCGGCATGGCAGCACAGTCTTGAAAACACAAGCTTGCAATAAAGAAATCGGGGCCAAGCAGAATGGAGGAGATGGGGAATAATTGAATTCTAACAACTAGCTCGCGCAATGTAATTCCTTTCTTTTGTGAGAAGGCTTACTTAAGATTCTTTCCGGCTTACCAGCTTATCTTAGCTAGAAATGAGAAGTAAGAAACTAAAAAAAGAACGAAGCGAAGTTAGGCATAAAGGAACAGGTGATGGAAGGGGGCCGCCGCCTGACCTTTATCTTCCCATTTGCTCTCATTCTCATCATTTTATCATAGCCAGTCTTGTTCAGGCGAGAAAACCTTTAAAGGCACATCTGCCGGAAACAACTCAGAGAGCTAGTTCAATCAGACATAATAAAAGGTCTCCAAAGGTCATATACGAGCTGAAGCAAGGCGAGCTCGCAAAAGAGGAGCCAAGAACAAGGGATACTGAGAAAAAAAATTTTAAAAAAAAAGAAGAAGAGGGATCAAGAATATGACAAGGAGATAGCCGCGATGAGGGGAATGAGGAAACTATTTCTTTCTCTTATTTGTCTTGTTCTTGAACAAGAAAATGCCAGCCAGATAGGTGCCAAAGCGTATTGTTCCCTTGTGGGTGTGTGTGTCTTTGGCGGAAAATTTAAATAATAAGATATACTACTATCAACAATAAGTATAAAAGTCATAGTGTTCAATGCCGAAGATCTCAGCGTCATTGTCTGTCAGTCTGTGAAGCCCCCCCCC
>LXGT01000363.1:0-29814 GCA_001640655.1 Endoconidiophora laricicola | reverse complement strand
AACGGTTTAGCGCACTCTGTCATACCTCCCTTGCATTTAGTAATATAGAACTGCACCTGAGCCGGGCGAATTTTCTATTACTTTTTAGCTAACGTTGTATGATACAGTTTTAGATAAGTCGCCGATCAGAGCGCAGCAACCGCTCTTGCGCCACTAAGCATGCATACTGCATGTCAGATTCCAGGTAGACGTACCACGTAAGATACACACATATTTCAGGGCCGGCTAGTCCTAGATGTAGCAGTACTAGTTGCAGTCGGAAAGCATGAAGTGGTAGTCAGGCATCTAAGGCAAGCTTTGGCGCCATAAACGCACCAACTACAACCCAGTCTTTGATATCTTGATTATATAGTACGCAATATCGCCACATAGAGAATTCACGAAAGTTCATACATAGTTCCAAAACAGTCATTCAAATTCACAGTCATATTATCTGTCTCTGCAAAGACTTACATAGCGGCCACTCAAAATGCCAGAGAAAAACCGCCTCGCCGTAAAGTGTGAAAAGGAAGCCGCCTATATGGCCGCCCATGCCGATACCCAGACAGCTTTGCAGCCCGATGCTCCGCCGCCGTACTCAGAAGACTTCCACGAAGCACCGCCGTCCTTTTCCAAAGCTATTCCACGCAACATGATTAGATACAGCGATAGTAGCTCACCAGCCAAATACCAGCAACCTTATTCGTCGTCAAAATCATGCCTGTATTTATTCCCAGCGATCTTTGGCGTTTACGAATGTCTCTTCAGCCGCACGCGCTTCATCGGCGAACACAAACATACACCCATCATGGCTTTGCGAGAACACTCGCGCTATTGCTCCAACTCCGACTTCCAGTTGACGCTGCACGATGGCGCTAACGATAGTGGTCCGCTACTAGCTGGCCTGCAGCACAAGACATTAGGGAAGGCATTCTCTGTGTCGTTGCCCAGTACCAACCTGCTGCTGCGCAGTGGCGCGCTCAACGTGACCGAGAAAGTCGAACGCGCCGCCCTCAACATCGTAACCAAGAGGTTCGAGTTTGCCATCGAAGTAGGCCGCGTTCGCGAGACGTTCCAGTGGCGGCCGCGCCATGATCACGAGTACATCATGGGCAATAACCGCCACTTTGTACTTCTGCGACGCTCCATGCAGCCGCCCGACGGAGCTCCAGATAATTTGAACGGTTGGTACGTTAGGGTATACGACCAGGAATACGAGGACATGGAGGTCGTTGCTGCATGGGACACGGAGACGATGCGCATGACTAATCTGACAACGTTCGAATTTGTCGGTACTGGAAAGTCGGGTTGGCTGGGTCCACGATGGGAGATCATGGCGGTCATGAGCGGCCTTCATATCTGCATTGCGGAAATGGAGAAGGCAGCTGCAACAAACAGTGCCCGCATCTCGGAAAAGTCAGCAAGTGACATAACATCAAGGCGGACTGAGGACCGGATAGACAAGCGGATGGAAAAACGAGCTCATAGATGCTCAGATAGATGCTCAGATAGATAGTTGGACGGACGGCTTGAATATCAGCCAATGAACGCATACCAGAATATCACATATATTATGATAGTTGATTGAAGTTTTCATGTTGCAGATCTCTGGCTACCTCTTTTTAAGCTACTATCAGTCGCGGAGAGCCTTGGAAAACTTGTTGCCAAGAGTAAAACATACATTCATGGCTAGTAGCCCGCCTGTGATCTCGTCAACCTCTTCTGAATGACTGCATAAATCCATCCCCGCCCTAGCATCATCCAGGTCTTGCGCATCTCATCTTCCGTAAATCTATGCCAAGAAATTGCTGTCGCTGGCTCGAGTTGCTTGGCAGATTCAAGTCATCCTCGTGCACATAATCTACAACCAGGATTTTCCCGCCAGCCTTGACACGCCCAAGCATTTTGGTAGCTAGCTTAGTCAGGTCAATTGCGTGACGGAGAGCCATAGACACTGCAGCTACATATACGTAGTTGAATGTCGTCGTGTTGGCGCCCACAGCGCATGCAATTTTGGAGAGCCCGAGACAGGCCATTTCTGCGTTATGGGCGCCAAGATATCGATGCCTTGAGCGGAAATCAGTCGTTCTGCCTTGATCACTAGATTGTCAAGATAACAGTAGCCCCGACTTTGCTACAAGAATGAAAGTAAGGATTCAGAAATGGATAGTCAGAAACATAAACTTTTACTTCCAGAAGTCTTTGCTACCTGACGAGAAACTATCTCCACATTGATGATAGTGGCGAAGAGGCTCTATTTTGTTTATACAAGGGAATTGCGTAGCTTGATATCGATGGTGATAATGTATGTATACTAGTAACCAGACTCTGAAGTTGCATTATTTCAGTTGCTACTAAGACTTATCGGCCATACATATAAATACCGTGATTTCGGCGCCTTAGAACACTGCCTTGTAACTATGGATGGGTAATTGGATGCATACTCATCCGAGATTATTCAAATATCAGTACTACATAGTAAGCTGATCCTAGCAAGTGATATAAGCTTTGGATTTTTTACCACCTGACTTGCCATCAACAATTAGCTTGACAGCACTTTAATATCCTTGGCCATTATTCTAATTAACTACTGTCAATGCAAGATTTCTTGCTAAGAGTATATAGCTACGTAATATAATCTTTCTACTATTATAGGCAAACTCTAAGTCGCTAGTGGACAAATTGAGCACTATTCTTGCATTACTAATAGAAAGACAGCTAAACGTATTCAGATGAGTAGAACAGTCGTCGAAGCCATCATCATCAAAGATGAAAGGCAAGTGGAAGATCTATTGTCGACATGATGCCCAATCTATAACTGTTGACTGTTGGTTTGTATGGTCCATGGGGAATTTCGATCAACCTGTCCATGAAAGAGTTTCCTTAGCTCGCACTTAATACATACTTGTTTACATCGTCAACGGCGCAGCCCCATCCGGCTACGGACAAGTTGGTGATACAGCAGTTGAAAGTCGTGCATCATATTGACAAGAAGTCCTCCACTTGCCTTGCATCCTTGGTGATGATCACTTCGGCGGCTTGCTGTTGTGAGCTAGTGGCAGTTCTCGCACCCTATGTCAAACATCGACCACAAACAGCGAGATAATAGCCATCGCTTTTTTCCGCCATGTGGGTGGATCGTCTTATAGAAGAGACGGTGGTAAGAACAGAGGGAGGACTCAGCTTAGTTTCAGTAAGCTCGGGTCTTCAAATACGATCAGCTAGCAGGCACAAATTTCAAATGTGATGTAAGCTACTGTCGTACAGCGGAAGAACCTATAATGAAGGGCACGTTCCTCTAATATAACCCGTTGACAAGGGTATCTAAAATGGGTTATTATTTATTACTGTTGAAAGCAAAACACACACTTGATTGTATAGTGATCAATCGAAAGGTAAAGCAAAGGGTTCAAATGATATTGCTGTTGATTGGCAATGAGCCTATAGCCACTTATTCTCGGCTTAGCTTATTAAGTTAAACTACCAGGCCTCACTGGAACCTGCTAGGCTGAGTCACTATAAAATCAGACATAGGTGCAATAACTTTTCTTCTATAATCATGGAATGTTATTCTGTATCTAGAACTAGGAAGATGGCTAAGCGAGTCCTAGCCTACTATAAACACCAAGAAAGCAGGAATCAAACGCGAAAGTTATAATGGGAACAATAATCAAGGTATTGGATATTAGCCTTGAACATTGTACCATCACTATTTGCTAGTCAATGCACTTCCTTGACTAGACTATAGATATATTTGACTGATTTATTTCCTACAAAGCATCCACTGAATAAGTGACCTTACTACTTTAACGATTGTGGTAAAATTAGATAACTGGATAGATATTAAAAATGGTTCTTTAAGCTCAAGTTAGTGCTACGTACCTGGATCATTCTCTTATACTAGTAAAGTTGTTAGCCATACTCTATAACAGTGAGCGAATGTTTTGTCAGTGAGTCTGCGAATCTGGCCAGTTAGTGCACTGTCAACAGCTACTACTACGTATAATGTAGTCGGCTATGGTGCTACACAGTAAGACATATAGCTAAAACTACCTTTAGCTTTGTTTTCTCTAAGCTTCATGGATAAATCATCTTTTGTAACCTGGCGCCGTATTGTGCAATTGTAGCGATGTAATGGCGAGATAAACAAGAGTTTTCTGTTCTAAACTTCTCTCAATGAATGTCAAGGCGGCAACAATACCGGGCTGTTTTTGAGCGATAGTTGAAGCTTCTACATAACAGTCACTTACTCACGTCTATTCATTTAGACAAGGTAACACGAATGGGGGTTTTCATTACATTCAATACGCTTAGGGTTATGCTCACTGTGATGAGAATCGCCATTAAACGACACTATGGCGTCAGAGGTTGCCAATGTCTTGGCCTTTTCTAGTTTTTTTGGTGCTTTATAGGACTCTTTTCTGTAGTGTTTACAGGCTGTATATGGCGTTGTTCTCGTTGACTCTTAGGTTTCCCGTGCTTGGCAAAGCCCCCACGAACCAGGATCTTCCTGTTCTCTCCCAATTGGTATATTCATGGGTTAAAACTCTGTGAATTTGAGTCTATAAGTAGTTAAGCAAACTGAGCTTATGGCAAAGATGCTTAGGTTGATTGACTATAATTTGTGTCCTTTACCAGGTATATCTCTATAAAGTCGGGGCTCTGCTGCCACTCCAAGATGGTTCATGGCCAAGATGAAGTTTGATTCAGCACGACAGCTCACCATTTTGTTTGAGCAGGTAAAATAGCGTCCCGCTGTCAAGATGCTGCAATGCTTCGAGTATAAAGAGACTGTTGGCGGCCCTTGCAGGACAAGGTAGAGATAAGTTCGGAAAAAAAAAACGCAATTACAATCGAGGACTTGGCTGCCAAGCAATTGTTTTCTCTCTCAACGCTTGGCGTTTTCCATCACGCCTTTTCTGCCTGTGTTGCAGTTAAGTTTGGTCGTGTTATTTCTGTTGTAAGTCTCTAGCCTTAGCAGATCCGAACCAAGAGAGAGAGAGAGAGAGAGAGAGAGAGAGGTATATAAGACGTTGGTTGCTCTGTATTCTTTGCGCCGATCTCTAGGCTTCTTCTGGTCTTTTTACTCGCTTCTTGAGAACATAATATTTCCAAGATCCTAAAGTCTGATATCACCATTATCACCATCATGCCTTCTTCCAACAAGGTTGTCCGTGCAGCTGTCAAAGCTGTCGGCATCGACTTGGACTATCGGGCTAATATCGAGCCGGTTGATACGCTAAAGCAAACGGCGCATAGCATTCCCAATGTCGAGCCGTACATCGAGGAGGACCCATCGGCCTCGGCCTGGCTTCAAGACCTTGTTCCATCCGGCGAAGGCGTGGCCAACTATGTGCGCAGTCTGTTCCCGTTCTGGGCGTGGATCTTCCACTACAACGCGACATGGTTGCTAGGCGATATTATTGCTGGTAAGTTCCGTTGTGTTAAGTGAGTGATATCTATCTATCTTACTAACTGGTTATAGGCGTCACGGTCGGCTTCGTCGTCATTCCTCAGGGTATGGCCTACGCCCTATTAGCTCAACTAGGCCCTGAATACGGCTTGTATACTTCCTTTGTCGGCTTTATTCTGTACTGGGCCTTTGCTACTTCTAAAGATATTACGATTGGTACAGTGGCGGTGATGTCGACGCTGGTCGGTCAGATCGTGGTCCGTATCACCGAAAAGCATCCAGAACTGTTAGCTGCCGACATTGCGCGTGCGCTAGCCGTGATTTCGGGGGCCGTGCTACTATTTCTAGGCCTTACCCGACTCGGTTGGATTGTCGAGTTCATCCCGCTAGTAGCTATTACTTCGTTCATGACGGGCGCGGCGTTTAGCATCGCGGTGGGCCAGGTACCGAAGCTATTAGGTCTTTCGGGCGTCAACACGCGCGACTCGACGTACGAAATCGTCATCAATATATTCCGCAAGCTAGGCTCGGCCAAGGGCCTGGATGCGGCCATGGGCCTATCAGCGCTGTTTCTGCTATATGGCCTGCGCTGGCTTTGCGCCTACATGACGGCGCGTCAACCACAGCGCAAGAAGCTCTGGTTCTTTCTTTCAACGTTGCGTATGGCCTTTGTAATTCTGCTGTACATCCTGATTAGCTGGCTAGCTAACCGCGGTATCTCGTCGTCTAAGCACGCCAAATTTAGTATTTTGGGCACTGTGCCGAGCGGCTTCCAGCATGCTGGCGTTCCGCGTATCGATTCGGAGTTGCTGTCAGTACTGGCGCCAGATATACCAGCTACGATCATTGTGCTGATCATCGAGCACATTGCCATTTCCAAGTCCTTTGGCCGCATCAACAACTATGTCATCAACCCGTCGCAGGAGCTTGTGGCTGTCGGCTTCACGAACCTGTTTGGCCCGTTCCTCGGCGCGTATCCGGCCACCGGTTCGTTCTCCCGCACGGCCATCAAGTCTAAGGCCGGTGTCCGCACACCACTCGCTGGCATATTCACGGCTATAATTGTGCTACTAGCGCTGTATGCCTTAACGTCTGTGTTCTACTACATCCCTATGGCGTCGCTGTCTGGCTTAATCATCCACGCCGTCGGCGATTTGATCACGCCGCCCAACGTAGTCTACCAGTTCTGGGAGGTGTCGCCATTCGAGGTCGTCATATTTTTTGCTGGCGTGCTGCTTACCGTGTTCACCAACATCGAAAACGGTATCTACCTGACTATGTGCGCGTCGGCAGCTCTGCTTTTAGTGCGTCTGTCTCGCTCCAAGGGTCGCCTGCTAGGCTCGGTCAAGGTGCACGAGACCCTCAAGGACGGCCAGGTGCTCTATGATGCCCAAGGCAAGGCGGTCGTTGTTGCTACTCGCCAGGCCTTTATTGCACTGGGCGGCGAAGATGGCTACAACCCGCGCATTAACGTGACACAGCCTCATCCAGGCGTCTTCATCTACCGCTTCCAGGAAGGCTTCAGTTATGCCAACTCAGCCCAGCACATGGACAACCTGGTAGATATTGTGTTCCGCGAGACACGCCGCACAAAGCTCGACCACTACGAAAAGCTAGGAGTGAGTTCTTGGCCCCTCAGATGCTTTGCTTAATATAAACTAACCATGCTTGATAGGACCGGCCCTGGAACGACCCGGGCCCGCGCCGAGGCGCCGTGCTCAATGTCGATGACCAACGCCCAATTCTGTGCGCCATCATTCTCGATTTCTCGGCCGTCAATAACCTAGATGTGACGTCCATTCAGGCGCTTATCGACGTGCGAAACCAGCTTGACCGCTATGCTGCTCCCGAATTCGTCGAGTGGCACTTTGCTAGCGTGAGCAACCGCTGGGCACGCCGCGCTCTAGCCACAGCCGGCTTCGGCTACCCGTCCCTTCAGACGCCCGAGTCAATTGGTCGCTGGCGCCCCATATTTAGCGTGGCGTCGACTGAGGACGCCGCCACAAACACCAATTTAGACTTACCGTCTGTGAGTAAGGCTATCGATGAGGAGGCCATCGCAGAACATCCCAGCCTAGCCAAAAAGTCGAGCGTTTCCAGTGGAAAGCTGACAACCGTCGGCGGTGCCAACCGGCCGTTCTTCCATGTTGATCTGGCCGCGGCTGTCCGGGCAGCCGTGCTCGATTCGACTGGCCGCGTGGCTGAAGTAGCGTCGGAGAAGGGCGAAGAGGTGCAGATCGTTACTACTACAGCCAGCCAGTAAGAAGGCAGCAGGCGATGAGGAGGGGCAGATAGCTGAGATCAGAACATAAGGCCAGCCGCATGCATACATAAAAATCGTAGTTAATAGTCATAATTATTGTTGCTGTTCATCTACATAGATTGGAAAGCCGAGACTCTTTCTGACAAACTGTTCTCAATGCCTTTGCAAGTGAAGATACCTAGATTAATCTGTCCACTTGTCTCGCCGCTTCACCCCAAAGCCTTCCAAATCTCCGTCTGAGCGGTAGGACAGACAGATAGATTAACGTTACGCAGACTGCTAACGTCGCTTTGCGACTAAATAAATATGCTTTTTGATACAGAATCAGTGGGTACAAATATCAAATATAGCCATACTTTCAGGGCTTGAAACACGATAGAATGAATCAATTGGAAAGTCAGAGCGGACTAGGGTTCTCTTTCCTGCCTTCTAGATGATCTTCGCCTGACAGGCCCTCTCAAGCCCTTGACGCCATATCTCTGAAAATGATCCGAACCAGCGTCTTAGAAAGAGAAATGGCCTGCGCCACAGGCCAGGAAACTGTAAACAAACAAGTCAAGAGTACGAGGTCCCTTTCAAGGTCATGTACAAAGGTGCATACTATTATAAGCCTCCAACTTCTTGTTTCCCTTTCATCTCTCAATTGCCGTCTATTTCATTCATAGCGTACTTCCAATAACCGTCGATCTTCAGCGTTTCTGGTGCTCAATAAAGATAACGCTTGACCCGAAAAGGCGCTTAAGCCCTACCAATCTAAAGCACAACCTGCCTTCCTAATCAGGAAGCTACGTCTTAATCAGCCGGTCGCCTTGGGTCTTCCCCGACAGCAACTTTTAAGGCCTTGGAGAACGTCGTTGATTTATCTCTTTCTCATTATCATAATCAGACCGCGATCTTAGATCCAGCATCATCGCAGCTGCTATAGACGCACTTCGTTGTATCTGTCGTTTCTTCTGTTTGTCCCGTCTTCAACAGCGCCCTTCATTGGCGCGCCGAACTTGTCCAACATGGTCAAGTTTGCCTGGAGCTTGCTGGCGCTATCCAGCCTCAGTGCTGCGATCCTGACCCCGCGCCAGCACATGATGAAACATCGCCGTGAAGAGGTATGATACGTCTGGCTTTTATACGCTGAAATATACTGCATTACTGAGTATACATACTAACTGTCTTCTTAACTGCAGCTCATGGCTAGCAACAACATCAAGCGCGATAGCGCCAGCTCTGATGATGCTTCTACGATGTATAAGGGGCACACTTTTGAGATCCCTTTGGATCACTTCCACAACGACTCGCGGTACGAGCCGCACTCAGCTTCCAACTTTTCCAACCGCTATTGGTTTGACGATCGCTACTACAAGCCTGGCGGCCCAGTCTTCCTACTAGCCGGCGGCGAAACCGATGCCGTTGACCGTCTGCCGTACCTGCAAAAGGGAATACTGGCCATCCTATCGCGTGCCACTAACGGCATGGGCGTCATCTTTGAGCACCGCTACTATGGCGATTCCTTGTCTGTTCCCGATCTCAGCACCGAGAACCTGCGTTTCTTGACCACCGACCAGGCCCTAGCCGACTTTGCCTTCTTTGCACGCAACGTGCGCTTCCCCGGCCACGAGGATGTCGATTTTAGCCCGGCCAGCACACCCTGGATCGGCTACGGCGGCTCATATGCCGGCGCCTTTGTGGCCTTTGCGCGCCAGACGTACCCTGATGTCTTCTGGGGCGCCATCTCCTCGTCGGGTGTGACAGCTGCGATCGTTGATTTTTGGGAGTACTATGAGGCCGCACGTCATTATGCACCTGGAAATTGCGCCGTCAACACTCAGAAGATTACGCATGTCGTCGATACTATCCTTAACAGCACCGATATCATAGCCCGCGACGAACTTCGCCGCGTCTGGGGTCTAGAGAATGTCACCAACGACCAGGACTTCGCCGCTACGCTGTCCTTCGGCATCCAGGGTTTGCAAAACACCAACTGGGATCCTGCCATGTCAAGCAACGACTGGATTCAGTACTGCGGGAATGTCAGCGCAGCCACCCTACTTGACTCGGACGTGTCGGAGATGCAGTCAACCGTGTCGGAACTAGTAATGTCCAGCGGTTACAAGAATGAGGAAGGCGTTGAACTTACCACGGCCATGCTTAACTCTATTAGTTGGTTTAGAAAGAATGTCCTGCCCATGTGCAACGGAGTATCACAGGATGCTTGCTTTGGCGAGCATGACCTAGCCTATTACGAACAAGACGACCTGTCTCAGACTTGGCGTCTGTGGATGTACCAAGTGTGCACCGAGTAAGTCCCGACATCAGGGTTTTTTTTTGCTATCCATCATCGTGTGTACTAACAACAACTCTTCTAGATGGGGCTACTTTCAAACCGGCTCCGGATCGCCGGCTGGCGAACTTCCTCTTATCTCCCGCCTAGTCGACTTGGAAGAGGAAACGTTGACCTGCCGCTACGCCTTTAACATCACCACAGAGCCCGAAGTTGAGCGCATCAACAAGCGTGGCGGTTTCAACTTTGCTTATCCGCGCGTCGCCCTCATCGACGGCGAGCATGATCCCTGGCGTGCCGCCACACCGCACAAGATCGGCCTGCCGCAGCGCACCTCGACTAATGACGAGCCCTACCTACTGATCCCCGCCGCTGTACACCATTGGGACGAGAACGGTCTGTTCAAGAATGAATCTGTGCCCGGCATTCTGCCGCCGCCGTCCATCGTCGAAGTGCAGAACGAGGAAGTGCGCTTTGTTGTTGCGTGGCTAGACGAGTGGCGCCAGTCGAAACTCGCGCAGAAGGGTATATTCAAGTACTTGCTGTGGCTGAGACCGTGGGCTCGCTTTGCCACTTGTGTCCTGATGGACCGTGATTGCACGCAGATCTAGTAGTACTCTCGCGTCGCTCATTAAACAACTTTGCATATATCTCCGTTGTTAGTATCCTGCGTATATAAGCGCCGTGAAATCAGCCGTCTTAATAATATCTCCTTATAACTCCGCATAACCGGTCTCCATTTTTATATATATAGGTGCTATTCATTCATTCGTTATATTGAATCTAAAAAGATCAATACATATGCCATACATACATCATAGTTGTACCTGTACTAGTACGACTAAAACCTAGATACAATCAACACAAAACGTGGGTAACAAAGCTATTTCGTAAAGTAAACCAGAACGAGGGGAAAAAAAAAACCTAACAAAGTATAACACACAGATAGATATTAGATATCCGTAGTTCAGAAAAATTTAATCGTAGTCATGGTAAGAAAAAGCTGCGTTTGACTTACAATAAAAAATAATAAAAAAAGCCTGCAGGGAAGCGAAAGGAACTAACTACCTTTCCTTGTTCTCTCTTCTTCTTCTTCTTCTTCTTGGCTTGCACCCTTTTACAATGTTTTTTATGTTCCCCTTCTTTCTTTGTATATGAACTAACCACCTGCAATCATCGTATCTTTTCATATTCAGTATGGTGTTCCAGGTCGTCGCTGCGCCTGGGCCGCGGCTTGAGCCGCTTCCATTTCGCTATGTTTGCGCTGAAGTTCAGAAACCCGCTCTATATGCTTGACAGAGTCAGGAATGCGACTGATACATAGCTCGCGGCAGAATCGGCCCCAGTCGCCTGTTGTACGGCCGCGCAAGGCCTCGCTGAGATCCACGCCATAGCGCTGAAGGAACTGCCGCTTGACTTCTTCCAGATGCAGGCGATCCCAATGATAGCGTATTAGACGGGATGTTAGCAGCTCGTTGCGCAAGTCATCGCGTGATGACGCATTGAGTGCATGGTGTAGAAGCATAGCATCACGTACCGGCTTATTGATGAGGCCGTTAAGGATATGTGCGATTACTTCACCCTAATACGTAATAAAAAGATCGGGTTAGCAAGACGGTTCATGCATCAGGGTTGTGCAAGCCCGGAAACGGACTAGAACTTACCACTAGGTTACCACACTTGGCTAGCGCATCCCGCGCAAAATGAGACCCGAAAGAGACTTCGTACTCTTGCATGATCTGCTTCAAGTGCGTGTCACTACGCTTGAGAATGATCTTCAGCATCGAAGTCTCTCCGCCAACAGGCGAAAGAATCGATTTGCGCAAGGACCACACGTCCTTATCAATTAAGTACATATCGAGTGGCAGAATATTGCCGTGGCTATCATAGTCTGGCATGCGCTCTTCCTCGAGCACCATGAGAACCGCCTTCTTGAATTTATCTTCCCTCAGCTCTGCCTTCATGCAGCGCGTTAATGAGTTGTCGTAGCGCTTGTCGCGGAAAGCATTCTTGATTTCGCGAATCTCGGCATTAGTGCGTCCCATCAATGATTCAATCAGCAGTTCGTGTCGCGTCTTATCGCCGTGGTACCAAAAGTTAGCCCAGTGAGCCTCACCAGCTTCGGGGCCTAGCGCAACTACATAGCACGCTTTGGCCAGATTGGGCTCACAGTCCTTGAGCCGTGACTTGATGTGCTTGGCTACATTGACACCTCTCCGCTCTGGACCAACTGTGACCATTGCGCGGTACTCACGACGCAACTCGACCATCTGCTCGGAAGTCAGTCCGGGCAGAATCTCGATAAGAGGAGCAGTGTCAGGCGGTTGATTTTCATCCTTGATGGCCCGAGCAATGCGCAAGGTGTAGTCGGTGGGGTCGTGGAAGCGAGCGCGGCGAGGGGTGTCGGATGCTGGCTTTGCGCTC
Source organism: Endoconidiophora laricicola (assembly GCA_001640655.1). Lineage (NCBI taxonomy): Eukaryota > Fungi > Ascomycota > Sordariomycetes > Microascales > Ceratocystidaceae > Endoconidiophora > Endoconidiophora laricicola. The sequence continues at coordinate 17,460 of LXGT01000363.1, read as the reverse complement.
AGCGCTAGATCTGGGATGTATTCATCAGGCTGGCGGTTACTATTGCGCAGAATTGGCGATGGCATGGGCGATGTCTCCTGCCAGGTTCCACGGTAAGGCTCTAGCATAGGAGATGGCGGAACAAGTGTCACGCTGCTGTGGCGACGGCGGCGACGCTTAGAAGCGGGGTCGTCGACTGTCAGAAGGGACATCTTTTCTGTTGGGGCCACCAGTTCAGAGTGCGAGCGAGAATGTGAGTGGCGCGATCTCGAGCGGGAACGGCCACTATAGTTATTAGTCGGCAGGTCATCACCGAGGAGACTGCCACTGGTGATTTTCGGTGCATCGGCTTTGCTGGTACTCGAGCGTCTTCTGCGATGTTCGGATTCTGGACGTGTAATGGACAGACGATGGCCATGTTTGCCAAAGCGGCCACGGTCGTCAAACTCATCGTCAGAGCTAGCAACAGCCTCCTCCTCTCCAGGATGGTATGTGATGTGATTGTAGTCAGGTTCTTGCAGAGCGGAACTGCTGCGCCGATGTCGGCTACTGTCGCGATGACGGCTGTTTTCCCGGTGACGACTACTTCCTCTTTTGCTGGAGTTCGCCCGGGAATGGGCAGATCCTGGGCGCGGCGGCAAGGCAGGCGCTTGTCCGGCATCTGAGTCATGTCGGCGGCCCCTAGTATACTTTTCGGGGAGATACTTGAGGCGATTATCAATATCGAGACCCGGCTCATTGTTGGCTGGTCTATAGTGCTGGGTGTTCTCATGTAACGAGCGGTACTCGCTTTCTGGTGCAGGCGACGTACGATTGACAAGCTGAGAATCTTGGTATGGATATGACGACACCACAGACAGCGGCTGCGAACGATGTACCGGCGTCTCAGAGCGATAGCTGTAGTTGCCATTGGGAAAGCCAGGCTCGTCGGGATATGGAGCAGAAGATCCGATGGCCGAAGCCGAGGCAGAAGGAGCACCGACATTAGAGCGTCGGTGATCATAGTCATCTCGGTCACGGTGGCTGTTACGGCGGCGTGACGACAGCGTGCTGATATTATCGTCAACGTAACTGCCATCGATGATGGTGGGCGGCAAGCTCTCATCGTCACTGTCGAGATCCATAGGCATACGGGTGCGTGTATGCGACACCATAGAGTGTGTAGGTATGAACGGGATATCGTTATCGCTGTCATCAAGTGGCAACGGAAGGCGGGTTCGCGTGTGCGATGCCGAATTGCGCGGATCGCGGCTGCTTCCGCCAAGTCCAGGCGACGACATGATGGCCGTTGATGGGATCCTTGGACAAGAAATGGAGGGCTAGCTGGGGATAATGGTCGGGTGAGTGATGATGGTGACCAAGGGTAACTAATTAGCAGCGCTTTCGATGCCGGAAATCAACGCAGTTGTGCGCTCTATCAAAGTGAGTGCCTATCAATCGATCGATCAATTAAGCAAGCAAGCAAGCAGTACCGACGTATCTGTTGATGAATGGGAAACTTTGGTTCGTTGAACTCTGCGTGGTCAAGCAAGACTAGGAGTGAAACTGGAAGCGAAAATTCAACGTAGACACAGTCCAGGACGAGGCGTTCAAAGGATGAACGGGAAGATCGATCATGCAGCAGCTTTCTTGAGTAAACAAAGCGAGGAAAAAATACTAGGAAGGATGATATGATGACGAGGTGCAGGTCAAGCAAGAAAATAGGCCAAAAAAAAAAGAAAAATACTCTTAGTATGGAGAAAAAAAAAGAGTTGCTGTGCCGTAAATCACGAGGCTGGAAAAATGGCTACAGAATGGCGAAGCAAAAGTTTCACGAATTACTGAATGCACATATGCGGTCATTGCCTTCTTTGCTTTCTTGACCCCATCGCGTGCTATAAAACAGCTAAAAATAAAGAGTCTAGCTGAAGTGCATAACTTCAGGTTTCTGGAATCACTACTATCGTCATCACAACTTAGTGAGATTATGCGTAACTGCGACCCGGGTCGATACAACGCCAGGGCAGCTTGCAAGCCCTTCAGCACATTTTCTAGCTCTCTCCCTCTCTCCCCCTCTCTTTATCTTCGTTGTCGCAGTTTCTGAGGCATCTAAGCGGGGTTTACGATTCTGCCTCTGCCAGCCTGTGGCCGTTCTCACAGCTGACTTGAAGCCCGTTTATGACCTAGGTCATTTCTGACTGGGCTTTAACCTAGGTTTGATCGCCCCAGCTCGCTATCAAAATGCAGGGGGCTTCCTCCAGGCCTTCACAGCCCATCAATTCCATATTGCAGCTGTTAGTATTGCGTTGATCTCTGCAAGACCTCGTTCGTTTTCTTACTCCACGCTCTATATTTACTCTGATCTTGAAACATCGCCTCACCAAACAGACCCTCTACCACAAGACGTCAGCATCGTGCTACACAAATAGGTAGCCGATCTCTTAGCTAACTCTTGAGGACAAGTTACCTCCGCCTATTCGTCAGTCTGATACGCGACTTTGACCAATGACTGGCCGCTAAGCTATCTACTGGGTTACATTCCGAGCTCAGCTCAATAGGGTTGAACATTGATGCTACGCTGTGATAAACCCTTGTTTAACCCTAATTCCATATATATCATGACTTCATCTCCTATACTATCGCTTGATTATTTTGCGAGACAAATGTCGTAATAAGGGAGTATTACCTGTTCCAAGCCTGTATGAATTTACACCGGCTTTCAGCACTCATGTTTATCATACCATAGGATGTACATCTAACCTGCTTGTCTTCAATATATCCAAACAAGGCCTCCAAGTTGTTGGACTGCATAAATTTCGTTATCTTCGGGGGAGCGGAAAGCTCTGCCATGGGGCTACGGGAAGGCAATTTTTTTTGGAAAAAACTAGTAGCATGAATCAGGCGTTTCGCTTCGCTTGTGGCCTGCTATAAGCCTTCCATTCCTTTGTTCATCCCATCTCATATACAACAGGATATTGACTGTGACATCAATGTTACATATGCGTCGTCGTGACGAGGCAATTATTTCAATATGCTCAACAACTGACAATGGTATTTACTATAACCAATTTCATTACCCCTAAGTAATATGAGTTGCACATCATTGATGGTCGATGTAACGCCCAAACCTAGCTCGGTGATGATAGTGCTTTTATATCGGCAAGTCATGAAAAGCAACAGTAGCGAAAGTAGGCAACATGTTTACAACAAATAAAACAAATTTATGGCTATTAAATAGTCTTTATTCCCGACAAGCTGTTGATGAAACGAAGATTATCAAAGGCGTACCATCATATCTAGTAGGATGAAGAGATGTGCTCCGAGTTGTAGTCATGATATCGGTGCACAATGATTTCAATGCAAGATAGTAGCTAGCTTTGAAGTAGAAATTATTATAATGAGGTTCTTTATGTTATCTCCATGATCGAAATTTGTTTCTAAGGCTAGATCAATATTATAATCAGATAACATATCAGCTTGGTTCCCAAAGCCTTAGTTGACTGGACTACGAGAATATCGTTTGACAACATATTATAAGATCTTGCTCTCCTAATTGTAAAGTTCTATCCAGTAATCACTCGAGAAGGTAGAATGGCCACCCACTTACATAGTGGTCTAAGGACTGGAGACTCCAATTTTCTAGTATTGTATTAGCGGTGTTCTCAAAGTTCCGTGTGGCGGTAAGTATAAGGCCCAATCAGGTTCACTATGCTGATGCGAATATAGAACCTCTTCCTCTTCCACATACCTGTTTGGCTTATAAGTGCCCACTCAGTGCTAGTAAGGATGAGGTAATAATGAGTGCTTCCTTATACATAAGACAAGAGGATTATATGTTTGTGTGCACGTGAGTGTTTGATATATATAGTTATATAAACCGTTTCCTAACTCAGTATCTAGCTATCAAATAGCGGTAAACGGATCTCGATTGACAATGATTTACAGGACGAAACTTTAATATTATCAAATATCTATTTAAGTTAGTAAACCAGCAATTATAAAGGGAGAAAACTCCATAAATGTGACGTCACTATGAGACGTCTTGATGTCTTCAAGCTTAGTACTCATATAACAGCAATGGCGGTTAGGGTATTGTCACTTGCGATAGTATCATATATTTCCTACATCTCAATATATGCATATATATAAATATGTGAGGAACATGTTCTTATGACCAACTTATAACCCAAACCTAAATTGTAGGGCCGTTAATGACGATCCATCATAGGAGCTACAGGCCGTGACTGAAGGCGGCATAGCTCCCACGAAGTGAAACCGGCTTGTTCAGCCCGCTTCCGACAACGTGACCAAGCAATAAGTGACTGGAATATCAGAACAGCAAGTTCCGCACACGCATCTCCTCAGGGCCTACAAATATTGATACTAAGTTAAACAACAGCCGTTAGCTTCTACATATGATATAGCACTGAAGAACGAGAGCGGCTATGACACCCTGTAGGAAAACCCTTTCTCTTTAAGACCCAGAGCCGGCGCCGAAAATACGACCGTTCCATAGATCTTATGTACCTACAAAAAGGAATGGACTTGCGGAAAGAAGCGAAATGGACGCCAATATCGGCCCAGCTATCATGATACAGAGCTGCAGGATCCAGTAAGGAAAAGCAACGAACTAGCTATATTAAAGAAAAAAATAAAGAGTTCAAGAAATACCAACAGGATTAAGAAATCAAAGCAGCTGATAGAAGAACATGGTGGGCTGGTGTCACATTGTCCTAACAGACAAATAAGTTGACGCAAATTACATCCCGAATTCATCCATTTTCTTGGTGCTGGAACTGTTTGCCTCCAACCGCTGAATATTTCCCGGCATGGAAGCTTCATATTCATTTGTTGAGGCTATGTAGCTGTGCTTTTAATCTTTGGGTTTTTTCCGTCTTCCGCTCACCGTCACACAGTTTGTTTATCCAGCCAGACCTCGCTTGCGCTACGTTTCCATGTTGGGCTACACGATGGCGCTTAAGCTATTGGCTAATGACTCAGGTACTATATGCTACATATACTGACTATCTCTTTTATACAGTCCTTTTTTTTTTCTGGCGCAAACATGCAGATCAAGGCTGGCATTTACTTGCCGTGTTATTGATCCCCGTTTGGGACATGTCCATCCAAGGGACGCCCCCTGACCATATAGTACCGCAATCAGTATATCCACAGGTACTTGAGGAGTACTTTTCCGTTCCAATTCAAGGCCGGAAGCCCGTTTTATGCTTTGTCACTATTTTACATTCCACCTGCAAGTTATGTGTGTAAGTTCCTTGACCGGCAGAAAAACATGAGCATCGTAGGTTTGTTTCTCAAGCACAGCATATCTGAAGCTGTCGACTTGGACAGAAAGATTACGAGCCATCTTTTGCCCGACTAAAGTCCTTGCACTCAGCGGTAAAATGTACTACTATGTAAAAGACTCCCTTTTGTGTTCCACTTGTTATTCCCGTCTTTGCTTACGTTGTCTTTTTGGGTTACATCACACACTCACTTGTGGCATATGTTACAATTACTACCAGAAAGAAAAGGGCGAGCTTGATGTACAAGGGCCTAAAGCCGACATAGTGGATTCTAGAAGCATATATATAATGTAATTGAGTCAGTCTCTCCCATTGAAGACGACTCTATGATGTAAAATGGCAGAAGCGGCTATTTCCAGCCTTTATATTTTCTTTGGCTTAGGAGCCGATTTTTGAAAAATTCCTTTTTTTGCAAAAAAAAAAAAAAAAGGAATTCAATGGCACCCGTACAATCCAGTGTTTTTCACGAGAATGGAAATAAAACCCGGCCTATAGTTGACAAGAACAGAGCCGGTGCTTGTCAGCCGCATGAGTCGGAAAATGCACCAACCAAGAGTTCCAGTAACATCTAAAACCAAGAAATATTTTATGCGTCAACCCCGTATAAGAAGACGCGAACATTGCATCTGTATAAAATAAGTGATTACTTGATATTTCCTTGGATCAACCTTGATAGGGACTTCATTCCGATCGTATAGAAAAAAAAAGTCAGTAAAGCAGAGCATGCAGTTACTTTTCTTCTCCCGAAATAAAGCCTCTACAGATCCGAAATATGGGCGACACAAGTTGTATTATAGCACGATTCCCGGTTCCGGAAATGTGGGTCACTAATTTGAGCCACACTGACGGCTGACATGAAAACTAACAACAGTAACAATATAAGTTGACTGTGTTCAAAGCATAGTTATATCCGGCCTCTAGACCCTGTTTTCTGCCATCATTATGATGATCTTATTTTCGTTACGCGTAAGTATGCATTTAATGGATAGGATAGGGACATGACTCGTTCTAGAATTTACTAATATATAGGCAAGGAAAAAGGGGGTATGCGGGAAACTCTCGGTAGGCGTATTAATACCATACTTTGCACCTAAGTAGGAGGCGAAGTTTCGGTGATGCAGTGTCGCTCGTTATCATGGCGTATGAAAACGGCAGAATTGTTTGATTGTTGTACATTGTTCAAGTCAAGCCTTTATCACCAAAGCATTCCCGTCATCACAGAATGGTTCGGTTTCTATTATTCGCACACAACTAGTAGAACAATACAGCATCTTTCACTGCCATGAGTGCAACTATCTCAAGGTCGAAAATAGACGAGCCGTTAAACGGAGTTATCGTGGGATGCTAGATCATTTCGCTGTCTCAGACAGTTGACCTATCATATTTAGACTGTTTATTCCCAGGACTTTGGTCTGAGCTAGTACTAGCGATATGTAACTAGTATTTTTTTTCTTCTTCTCCGCACATAGGTTTCTGTTTCTGAATTTTCACCTCTAGTATTAGCTTGTCATTACATCGTCACTCCCTTCTGACATGTGCTTAGTCACAGAAACACTGCAAGTCAACTAATTTTGTCTTACTATTTGTCTTGGCGGACTTGCAACGTTGTAGGCCCCGAAGACCCACGGAGTACTTGCTGAACGGGTATCAGGCACGACGGCCAGATCCGTTGCCTTGAATACCGATCCGTATTTGGCGAAGAAAAGATATCACTTTGAAGCCTGAAGTAGGTTTATTTTTTTCAGTGCTCGTATTTATCATGGAGTCTAGACTTCAAAGGAAGTGTGAGGAGGGCCTGGATAATTATACTACAGTTTATCCTCTACTATGCTATGGTCTACCAGTCTAAAAAAACTTGGCGGGTCCTTATGATTTTTTAACTCTAAAATAAGGAAGAGGGCAAACTACTAGTAGCGCCTTCTTCTGCTTTCCTGCATAAATATAATCACCAACTCATCAACTGCCCCTATCATGAAAAATAGCCAACGAAACTATAGCTCTCTTAGAGTCATGGTGTATACATGATATGACCTCGTAACTACATAGTTACAGAAACTTTTGATAACATTAATGATTAAAAAAATTTTAGCATGACCTCAAAACTCGACAATGTCGGTAGTGCCATTACGCACACTATTCATGAGCGGGGAAACTTCTATTCACCAGCCGTCCAGACCTATAGAGCGCGACAAATCTGGGCTCAGCTCCGTATCATAGTCAGGTGGGATGTCTTTCTTTTCTGTTGCTCAATATCCTTCGAATCCGAAGAGAGGAAGCGAAGAAAGAGCGGGTAGCATTGCCGCTAGTGTCCTCCGACATCCCGCGCGGGCAGGATATAGAGCATATATATTCAGCGACTATATGTAAAGAGTGCCTTTGAAATATTTGTAGCATAGTACAATATCTACTTGTTTAGGTCTAGCAAAAGATGGTGTGATGGCTCTGACAGTCTAGAATCTAAATGACCTAGAAGCGATATAACTAAAAGTATCGAAGGGGCAAGAATATGGCAAATAACCCTTATTAATGCAGCGATACTTAGGCTATAAACCCTGTCTCCAATACTCCAAAGCACAGGATTTTGTATGATTCAGTCAGTTACATTGTCCAGCGTAACGTAAAATCCACTTGGCCTTCCATATTTCTAAATCTCCTTCTCACGTAAATCCCTCTAGTAACAAATAATATAGCTTGTAGAAGTAGCATCTAAGCTCTTTATTTTCACTGTATTCTATCCAGACAGAGGACGTACTAATACGGATACGATACGGATATAGGCTGCTGTGATAGCTCTATTTTCTATACAAAACTCAGCATTCAAGACGCGTTGAGAGCGGCAGTTGAATGTTTTCGTGGTGGCGATAATGATGATGTGTATATAATAATATACTCATTAAGCAGATTTTCTTGTCTGATGAATTTGTTCTTCGTTGTAGTGGCTTTATCATGTTTAATACCAGGCGGAGACGAAGATGAAATTACGCAAATTGGTATTCAGCTCGGCAGGTTTTACCCAAGGCAATTATTAATAACTAATGACAGGCCTTTCAAGTAGTGATATAGAGATACATACATACGATTGGTGATGTTTCAATGTATGCCAAATGAGACTTATTTCATTAATTATTCATTTCTCTATTGGTGACAACAGAGATGCAGTCCGTTCTTAACCTCCGTCTTTGACACAGAGGGGGTCGGTGAGGAATAGATTTGTTGATTTATAATCCAACACGTTATAGTTACAAATCTGTCAGACTGAACACTAAGAAGAGCTAAGGCAAACTTTGCTAAAACACGACCAACCGTTTCTGTTAGCATACTATAAAATAGCGTTTAGGGCTCAGTCTTATTGCTGACAGGTTTGCTTGCATTAATAATGTAGTTCTTTTGTTAGTTATGTTGTCATGTGTCATAGAAGATAGGAGCATATCAATTTGCCGTTTAAATGGCCTTAATCTCAATACGTGTTAGGGGGAACCTCGGTTGACTTTACAGCTAGAAAAAGAACAATAGTAAACATAGAATAGTAGCACTTGCAGGAAAAATAGCGGCACCTTCGAAAAGTACGTACTTGATACTGTAAGGCCAACTAAGTCAATGGTCTGATGTTTTGAGCGGAGTTCCCTGCCCTGCGGGATTCTCTTTCTTAGATGATAGTATTATTACCCGCCATACTTCCTTGTTATTCTAGGTGCTTCGAGTAAAAACAAAAAAAAAAAGTATTTTCGCTTTTTTTTTTCTCAGGTGCGGAAAGCATTTTCCCCGCTTAACTTGTTACAAGACGGATTTTAAGACTCCGAATAACCAGCCGGGCTTTGTATGGATCTAAACTCCGTCAAAAATATCCCGGTTTTAACCTCGTGATATTCTAAGATGAGGTGCTAGAAGAAGATGATGGAGACAAGGCGCTTATTACTTCTCAAATGTCAATCCAGATTACGAAACAAGATGATGGTCTTTGCTTATGACCCGTTAACTATGTATAATACAATACAATACAATTGCTTATGGCCCATAAACTTATATGCTGACCGTATATTGAACCAGGGTTACATAGGGTTAGATGGTCGGTGAATATTACTTCAGTGAGTGAATTAGAATTAGGTCAAGCCTATCGACGAAATGCCCCTAAAAAGTAGCAAAAAGTAGATCAACATAACAGCCAGCTGGATTGGGTTACGCCAGTTTCCCGAGTACGAGGAGACGATCGAGGCAGGCAAACGACGCCATGTATGACATTTTGGTAAGTGTATTACGCTACTTGTATGACAACAGAGCGTATACTACAAACAAGGCTCGTTGCCCTTTCTTCTGGCATGAACAACAGGAGACAACAGGATTTGAGGAAGTCTTGGAACAGAGTAAAACGTTGTTGTATTATTTTTTTGGGCTTGCTTCTTCTTGTTCGGTTTACATTACAAAGAAAGTTATTGTTTGACTGGGGTACAAACAAAACGGGATGTTTTGGCTTCTTCTATTCCATGGTTTGATTTAGGTGGAGTTTGTTCGGGCCGTAGCAAGACGCCGAAGAGTTAGACCATTTTTTCCTCTTTCTGGATAGCTGTTAGCTGCTGTTGCTGCTGCCTGGGAATTTAACAGTTCAGAGCATTTGCCAGGCGTTCATTAGCGTTGGAAGGTAGGGTTGACGTCACGGGTCTAGACGGATTGAGAGAGATAGAGAGAGAAGGAAGGCTTAGTTCTGCAGCATGATTCATGCCATGTTCGGCGTTAGTTCTAGGTATGAAAAAGGAGTAAGAGTGCATATCGGAACGGGGAAGCGGTGTTGTGTATCGGCGATGTAAAATAGCGAGCCGCTACAAACCAATCCGACTTGCGAGGACTAACGCCATCAATAATTATGGATATTACCTCTTGTCTTATATCTCCCCTTCTGCCCAGTTTTGCCGCTAAGTTGGTCTGGAACGTGGCAAGGCGGCGTATGAAGCCGTGTCATGGAGACCGGGCCTATCATGGTGAGCAACTCAAAAGAAAGTATACTAATAGAATATTGACTTGGCTGGTCCCCGTACCGCCAAATTGGGTCTTAGACCTCAAGAACCATACCAACGGAAGAACACTGTCAATCGAGATGGAAGCAGAAGAATCAGATGGATTGATTGCATCATGGCTGAGGCAATCATCCACAGTCATTCCATTAGCCAAAGCTGAGAAAAGGCACATCAACCAGGACCCTAGGCATTTTGTTGTCAATATTCCTTGTTTCTTATTCAAAGGCTCCAGCGCTGAAGCCACGCTCAATAAAGTCGGACATAATTCGCAGCCCATACTTTTCGTTCGTTTTTGTATGTTACAGAGCGAGAGAACATGAACAATCTGAGTTGCAGGTGCCGCTTGGTAAGACAATGCTTTACTAGATCTAACTTTATTACATGAATCACAGGCGAATTGACCATAATAACAGAGATAGCCATCAGCTGTTCCCTCGGATTATGGGTAGTAGTATATCGGGTCAAATTAGCTCAAAGGCGTCTGCATAGACGCAGAGTAAAAGATGAAATAAAACAGTCTCTTGGAACAGAGTCTGAAATAAGGTGGAAAAAAAAATAGTCGCCTATATTCTTTTAATTAAATTTTTTTATCCGCTTTAGGGCATTCTCTAAAAAAAAAATAGAGAAGAAAGAAGAGAACAGAACCTTAGAATTGGACCGTCGGGTTTCTCGATCGGAAGCTTTGATGTTCATGCCGAAGCGGCTCGAGGTTCCAAAGAAATGCGAATAAATGCCATCTTATACATTTACACCATAGACGTCAGCAACATGGTTTCTACTTTTCAGCCCGAGGAAGAATAAAATACAGAATTTTTTGTAAGGCTTATCCCAATCTTTTTTCAGTTGTAAGCATCGACATCTGTCATATCGATGTAGTCATTTTGGCTCACTGGTACATACTTGCTTCGTGGGGACAGGAGATACAGGCGGGCTGGGCCTTGTAGAGTGCTGGCTGATAGAGGCTATGTGGCCCTGTAATGTCGAGGCTAGGATCTCTACTTACGAGGTCGGACTGACCCGATAGATGCATATGAACGTAGAAGGAGATTAGTCTAACAGAACACCCCCTCTTCGATCGATGCTTCTTTCTTTTTAAACCCACCCGGGGGGTACTAGTCTGCACTTATATAGTTTATCGTCCTAGTAATAATTAACAGTAACTTTGCTGCTGTTACTACTGCTTTTGCTTGTTGCTTGTTGCTGGTGCTTCCTTTTAGATCTCCTTGATTCGCTCACAGTCCCATGCTAGCCCTCAACCCATATTCTCTTTATATGTGCCGGTCCCATCCCACCTGGTCCTCCACCTCTCGTCGTTCTCCCAGTTCGTCTTACAAGGTTTCCATCTCCAGCTTCGTTTCGAGTCTTGCATTCTATCTTACTACTTTGCTAGCTCTGGCTTGCTGCTATATACTGTATACTGTACACCACCGCCGTTATATCACCAACATCTCTTCCTATACATCTGCCTGTGGTCGTTTCGTGCCTCTACTGTCACTAATCTTACTACCGGTCCATGACTCGTACCAATATCACCTCAACAGTGTCTTACTGGAGGTCAACAAACTAAGTGTTAACTGTGCGACTTGACGTGACCGGTTCATACTCTCCTACTATCCTACACAACAACTATTTTATATAAATATATATATATATATACATATAATATATATATATATATATCCCACCTACCCTGGCCCTTTTCCGCCTCCTTCATACTCCTTCACCACGCACCGAAATGTCTGAACATACCGCACCTGCCACATCGCCCCGCGTCTTGACGAACCCAGCCGGAGTCGCCAAGAAGCGCGGCCGGCCGAAGAAGGAAGATGCCGACAAGGACCTTAGCCGGAAGATGAGTGCTGCCGTTTCTGCCGCCAACCACGCCTCTACTTGCTTGTCGTCAACAACATCGTCCACTAGTGCCGGCAGCAACACCTCAGATAGAGCTGTCCGTGCCAAGCGCTCACAAGCAGCCTGTCAACGCTGCAAAACTAAGAAGACAAAGGTAGGTTTTCCATATGTGTCTACGAAGAGGAGATGATTATACAAATTCAGAAGCTCCTCAGAATACTGACTTCGGATTTAGTGTGATTTCGGCTCTGACCATACATGCTGCACTCGCTGTGCCCATGACGGCGCTATTTGCAAGATGGGCACGCGTAAGAAGATCGAGTTCAAGCAACTGCCGCCAGGGTAGGTGTCCTGTTTATATATCCCTATAGCATATCTGTCACCGTTAAGCTAACACTCCTTTGTCCTTACAGTTACGGCGAGATGGTAGAAGACAATCACCTGATGATGGCTGAGGTCATCGTGCGCATGTATAAGAAGCTCTTGGCTGCCGGTCTTTGGGAGCACGGCTCGCCGCGCCTCGACGAGCAGGGCGAGCCAATACTCCACGATATCGTGACAAGCATGAACCCGATATCACAGCAGACACTGCAGATCTGCGAGCAGCTCGAGATCGACCCGATCAAGTCGTTTCCCAAGAACATGCAAGAATGCGATAACCTTGCTGCAGAGATCTCCATGCGCAACATATCTATATCTTCTTCGTCCAGTAACAATGCTGTCTCCTCTATGCTGGGCGGCAACAACCTGACACATGAAATCGACGCCCATTCGCCCGCATCTTTAACTAGCGACCATTCCGACAGCTCGTTCGACGAGAGCGTGCACCGCAATTCGACTGATAGCCTCGACTTAGGCAACACCAAGAACCGCCGCATGAACAAAAAAAACAACAGCCTGAACCTAGCCATCAAGATGGAGCGTACTGGCTCCTGGAACTCAGACTCTACTGCCTCATCAGTACACAGCAGTCACCTGACATCGCCCGCCTCGATATCTCAGCATATGCTTTCGCCCACTTCCATTGCTGCGCCTCTGCACAATTCATGCTCAATACCGACACCAACGTCGACCACTTCATCTACCATTGCCACTCTCTCTGCCAATATGATGCCCCCCTCCAAGACCGATATGCCAATGACAGTCGATCCCAGCCAACTTGCCCTCGCTGCTGCCGGTGTATCTTCGGGCTTCGCCATGCCGCCGACAGCATTCAATACTTTCAACCCCGCGGCATTGACTTCGCCGTTGCTCAGCTTCAACGTCAACGACTGGGTTAGCGGGTCGTTGGGCTTTGGCAATGGCCTCGACGACATTTCGGCGTACTATAATGCGCCGCTGTTTGACCCCTCACTGTAATTCCAGCAGTTCTCTCTTTTACGACATTTCGATTCTTGTTACATTGGTTTTTATTTTATTTTTACTTATACCCCCTCTCATTTATCATTTCTTCTCCTTAGACAGGTCCTTTCTTGCCTTGGTTCTTTTCTTATAACGGCCGCTATCTTCTCCAGTTACGGACTCTTTCTATCTTATTCTGTGGCATATTCTCTGGGCATATCTGATGAATCTTGTTATTATCATGGGCGTTCTGTGTTTGGGGTTTTATTTGAATGATTCTTCTTATTTTTCTTTTTGCTCGAGTATTCTAGACCAGATAAAAAGTGTACAACATATCATGTGGAGGTTTATTATCTGCTATAGCCAAATTAGAGGTATACTAGCTGCGAGGCCCTTTTGCGGGCTTCTCGTTTCTTTTTCTGTCTTCGTGCAGCTTCAAGCTAGTATCTGTTGGTAGTCTCATTTATCAATGACACACATCTTCTTTATTATTTGCTATCCAAACTGTAAATACGGTTTATACGCGAATGTGTTTGTATAGGAGCAAAAAATGAGTTAGGAGACCTGAGAACGACGTTGCTAGGACATAAACTCGCATTCGGGTTGGCATGCCGAGGAATCTACCCTTGATTTGATTTCTTTATCTTGTAAAGGCACCAATAGTAAATGCTAGCAGGTGATTGATTACACATACAGGCCTCATCACGGCTTTAACGATCAGTTCTGTGTTTTGGGCTCAATGATAATCGCCAGTTCAAGCTTGTAAATTGGCTATTCCGACAGATGGGCCTCAACATAACAGGTAACAAATCACATTAATATACCTTTGCCTTGATTTCTTTTCTTTTTGCTGTTGTTCAACATGTCGACTTGGGGCACTTGGTAGTCCGACGACGTGCGTATTTTAACCTGTATAAGGAGTTGCACTATGAAACTGGAGTAGCTTTACAACTGCACATACAGTGCGAAAAAAAAAGACAAAATGAAAAAGAAAAAGATTGGGGACTGTTTATTTGTTTGTTATTGCGCTAGGTTTATGACCCCCGCAGAGTACGCACAAAGTGAGAAAACGAATCTAACAACTGTGGTTTTTTGGGGGGTTGGATTTACGCATTTCAGATCCATAGTGAAGTCTTGAGTTTATATCATTCTAGATTTTAAAATTGCAATTTCGAAAACCTTCGTTAGCTTTTGTTTTCAGTTCTTGTAGGAAGACCAGTAAGTAGTCATCATATGCTAGGCTGTAGCAACATTAGACGTACGCTATCAGATTCTGGAGTCTAGGAAAACTTTGTCTAATCAGATGAGGAGAATTTAGGCCCTACTATGTCCCTCATGACCTGACGCTGACAAAACAAAGCATGGATTTTTTTTTTTTTTTCGTTTCTGGATGTTGACTCATGGGATTAGGTGTTAAGGAGCGCTTATCTGTTAAGTCCGCCACCGCAAATTCGCCAAACCAGAAAGCAAATTAGTAGTAGTTATTTGGAGGTTACTAGAAACAGAATTTAAAAAAAAAAAAAAAAAAGCCTTCATCTTTATCTCTTTAGCATACTATTCTGACAACTCGAGCTGATGTGGAGAGAGTATTCAAATGGAAAACGAAAGCTTTCTCGTTTTCTCTTCTCCCTTCATTGATCACGGTGCCTGGCCTGATGCTGATTTGTAACCAAAACTGTCTAAGCGGCTAGGTTCTCATTTCCTAGCATTGTGTTCCGCGGGGCAGGAACTAGGGCCATGTTTACAATACGACGGTTTATCATGAATCCGACTCTATGGACGTGGGGATATCTTGAGAGATGGGATACATACTAGTACATAGTAGTTACCATAGACAAAGTAGTAGAGAACTTATCATTTATGCATATCGCTGTCCTTCTTTTTCTGTTTAATTTTCTTTCTGCATATCTGTTCTTTTGTGATGTTTTCATTCTGACATAACTTAGATGCCGTCTTTGGCTAGAGAAAGCACGTCGTCTAAGTCTTGGCCTGCCTCCGGTGACGTTTTTCTCCCTAAGTTTCCCAGCTACTGACTACTATGTAGTTTCCATACCAAGCCATTTTCGGCGGCGAGCGGACAGATAAAATGCATCAAATTATGTATAGATGTATAATTTCATACTGTGGGTTGACAAAATCGGTATCAGGAAGTAAGAAGTGCGGTTCTGTATTTTTTAACCCTGTGACTCTCTTGTTTTTTTTTTACGTCGTTCTCCCAGCGATCGAGGGATACAATAAGCTATGCCGGGGGATCTGCGTCTGGTAGTATTGATGAAGGGAACGCAGGAACTGGAATACTACTTGGGTGTGACTTTTTCTGCAGTATAGTTATTCAAAACGGTCTGTCAGTAAATAGTGACCACGATTTCCTAAGATCATGCCTCACTCATCGCATATATACATAAATGTATCTATAGAGCAATATATTCGGTTATAAGCTTAGGCCAGCATTCATATTACTAATTAGGATTGAATCTTACCTTCCATTTTCCCTAAATATCATCAAGGCTATGAAAGTCTCACACCGTTCCCTCGTCAGCTTCGCTTGGAGCAGAATTATCAATACCGTAAATCGGTAGCATTCGATCGTGCCTGACGGAGTCAACCATCTAAAAAATCACACTCTTCTTCAGGCTCTGCTGCTGATATAGACTAAGCAAGCACCAAATGGAGCCAGTAAGAGTGTTTGATTGCTACACCACGGAGACTTTTTCTGACCTGTTCTTCTCTCCTCACTACAATCTTAGTCAAAGGTTCCTTTGCGTTCTCACCGGCTGTCTTTGTATATAATATGGCGTCCTAGCAAGAGGTGTCAGTCAACAGGCGATGGGGTTCAACAGGTTAGCTAGGTAACTCGCTGGAATGTCTATGTGCATCAATAGATGTTATGATCTTACAACAATGTAACTTTGACTGCATGCTGTCATCATGAATAAGCTTCTTCCTTGCAATGTATTGCCAAGATTCCACATTGGCCTATAGGTACTAGGGTTAGGGCTATATCTCGGTTAGAGAAAAGCCCCCGAATTCGCACAGCGGTCTTTCGGGGTTTAGCTAAAGTCCGTCCAGCGTCATTATATGGGGTCTAGTAAAACCACGCATATATGTCTAACTAAGTATAAAAATTTTTTTTTTCCTTGTGTGTCACTCTGAGGCATCTCTGCAGCCAAACTTTTAACAGGGGTTTTTTTACTGTTTAAATTGAAATTGATATATTTTAAGTCTATCTAGCTCACGAAAAGCATGCGACTCGGTTTTTGCTGTTTTGGCTGCAGATATATGTCATATGTGAATACTTGATAGTTGCATATTTAGCTTACATCGAGTATTATGGTGTTGTTTCTGCGATCTACTGAGGCTCTGATATAGATTTGGGGGTTTTCGATATTGGAAGTGTTCAAGCTGTATTTCTTTGAGGGAAAGAATGAGATAACATGAGCTCTCACCTCTAACATCCATTGTAAGAAGGTCTTTCTCTAACTATCTTTGCTCTCCCGCTAGTCCTTCTGTAATCCTTTGAACAACACCCGCTTCTCATGCGTTGAATTTCCTTGTTAGTTAGTGGCGTCATTGCAACCATAGTCGATTTGAACGACTTCTAGTACTACTTATCTTTCCCCACCTTGAGCAGTCCCCTAGACTAGGACGAGCAATACTTGAGACAAGCAGCTATCTTTAACTATCTGTTTGCGAGTTTCCAATAGCCCAGTTGCTAAATTTTGCCAAAGCTGTAAGTTCTTTTATCTATTCCTAAGTTCAAACTTTCTTCCCAGGAAAGGCCATCTTGAATGCTTGACCAACAGGGCACTGTAGTGAGCCTTACGGGCCCAGAGTTTGGTTTTTTATCTCTATTTTTGTTGCTGGCTTGCTTGATCGAGGATCATCTCACCGTTCGTGGATTTTGGTACGTGGCGTGGCTTAGTTGAAGATCACCGTAGAAAAAAAATTGGGTAAGAAAGACAGAGGAAAGCCAAACAACTTAATCTTGGGGGGGG
>LXGT01000362.1:0-29847 GCA_001640655.1 Endoconidiophora laricicola | reverse complement strand
GGGGGGGGGGGGGGGGGGCGTGCGTACAGTTAGAAAAGAGTAATATGGCGGTATCTTCATAGTTCTTGGAACTTGATAAGATTAATAAAGATGAATTGTGTAAGAAGGCGAGTCTTAGATAGAACCCTATTGCCAGAATAGGCTAAGTTAGCACAGCATGCTCTCAATGGTGAGAGCCGGAACGACATCGACTTCTTTCCAAAATAAGCAAATAATTAACAATACTGTATAAGCCACGTTATGGAACAAAACTAGTCATAACGTTTTAAGGGCTTATATACAGATCGCCGGACAGTCGGTTCCAACGTCAATGCTCAAGCTTGCTACAAGACAGTAACGAGTTAGGCATCTATCAGAGCGGTTTACGGAAACTAAGCAGAGCCCAGGCTCTTTTTCTCTCCTTTGTCTATTGTTTGCTTCGCTTTCTTCGTTGAGTCGCTACGCTTCCGTAGTCTTCTAGGCCAACATCTCCAGGGGGTTAAAAGGACCAAGCGTCAATTCCGAATCTTGGATCGAAATACTGTATATTACGAGATTTCATTTTGTCTCTTTTTCACCCTTGCAGCACATTCTGAGAATCTCGTTGGCAGAGCTGGCTCAGCTGGCTCTGGTTAGTAACCATATCCCAAGCCATCTAGGGATATCAAACACGAAACTGCTGCTGCAAAAGGGCAATGATGGACAGTCTGTATGCCGCATCTGTGCCGTAGAGCCTGTCTCGATGACTGTAAGCACTTTTGTTTTTTTTTTTTTAAAATTAATCTTAACAAGTTTCTAAAACTATGAAGATGCGCGGAAAGCACTTTGCTTTCGCCATGATTTTATATTTGTCCCTTCTGACAGGATCGACGAGTATGTATATGTTTTCTTTTTCGTTTATATTCTGGCTATTATTAGCCTTTCTCCGTTCCCGAGTTATGAGGTGAATCCATAACATGATATGAAGATCGAGGTTCTCGCAGACAATAGACAGCAAAAAGCGGTATGCGGTTCTATCCACTCATCGATGTTTATGAAGACTTAGGCACGAATCCATAACTGTATATATATATATACCAGTAATATTGGTGATGCGGGCCAATAGATACGTCAGTGGGAACGGGGCAAGTAATTGGGATCAAGTTCTGGTTGTTGCTATATGTCGATGACTATTTGGTGGCTCCAGCGTCTCCAAAGCTTTGTCCTTTTCTTTGACGCCTACCCAGTCTGTCATCCATCCACACGGAGTTTAATGCTTATTTCTACTGGTTAAGCTTGGCATCGTGCAACACTATATAAGGAGTACCACGTAAAGGAAAAGAGAAAGAAGAGATTTGCTTAGCTAATAACTATTCTTTTTCTCTGTATCTTTGGTTGTTGAAGACTTTCCTCGTATCAGAGACAAGCAGGGTAGTGATGATGAAGATCCAAGCTCGCGTGTTGTCTTGGCCTACCTGCCCGCCTGCGGCATAGTGTATCTGTTTGTAGTGATACTTGACATAGCCAAGAAAGTCGCCAAGCAATGCACGAGCGTATGAAATAGCACATTTGCTAAGGTGTCTGTCTGTCTATCTGTCTTATAGTCTTATAGAGAAATATGTAAGCTTTAATTGAGCGAATGGCTCCAGAGTTTATTCGAAATTGTTTAGTACCCTAGAAACAGATTGCGTATATGGGTGGCCCCAGCTTCGGCCAGCCACGGCACACTCTTGTCAGAAGTGCTAGTCTTCGCCAAGAATCTTGAGCTTTCACGAAGTCAGATGCAGGGACTGCGAATCTATTGAGAATTTTGCAGCCATATAAGTTGATAGCGACAGTTTATAATCACGAAACACGACGCCAGCCTACATACAAGCATCATCGCATAGAAGCAGTTTTCGTTCGAAAAGAGCCGGCGGACTATGCGCTATTCATTTTAAGCTTGCAGTCAAGCTCTCTCCTCCCCTTAAAATGTTTTGCTTCTATACATACTAGAACGCCCTCTACCCTTACCCTAATTGAAACTGGAGAGTGATGGCAACTTAGGCCAACCATATATGGTACGCGGTCGATCGATTAGCATAAGTGCTTGCCAGGCCTAAGCTTTCGTACCTTTTTTGTCATCTCGCTCTATCAGTAGACGCAAAGAGCTTTGGGCGCTCCGCTCCATATTGTCAAGTCAATTAGACCTTGATACTGAGTCTGGATCCCCATAAAATCCCCATTGCGATTTCACGAAAAGGCAACCCAGTCTCAGACATAATATGCGCCATATGAATGGCACTCCTGGCTTTTAGCGGGTGGTCAAGTAAGTTCTTGCGCGTCTTATAACATGACACAATCGAATTCACTTTATTTTGCTGTGTCTGTTTTTCATGCTCCTGTTGGCCACAGCTACGACGGGAAGCGCACTGACGATGGCCTCTTTCGCATTACGTAATCAAAACGCCACAACACCTAAATTATAGTAACTACTCATTTTGTTCCGTTCCAAGTTAATCCGCAGTCGGAAGAACACAAGATATACCTCTTGTCTTGAATAAAAATAAAAGTGAAAAGTACCAGTTGTCCTGTGTCAAGAAATTAACAGAAAATATACTTACAGCTTGCTTCAGACCAACTTGTAGTGTTAGAGGCTCTGATATATTACACCAGCGTCTCAGCATAACGGCACTACTACCTTCCAAAAATAAATAGCGGCACTCCAGGAACCATTTTGCTCCTTCCACCTTCCCTCCTTTCGTTTGCTTTAAGTGTTTGCTCTGTCTGCCTAATGCGGACCTAGAACCGCGCAAAGGCAGAATAATACATAACATCAGTCAATGTTTGCTCTGTTGCCCCAGATCACATAGTCCTACATACCTCATATACTAGCAGCGCACATATTTTTTTTTTTTCATCATTAATCTTATTCTATGAAGATACAGCAGCGCATATATGTTATGGTCACATTATGTAACTAAATACCTTTCCGTCATTCTCGAAGTACCGCAGCTTATTGGATATGGTTAGCGTAAATCTTCTCTCCTTATTCTCCCAACCCTGTATTATTCCCTTAACTCCCTATATAAAACTGTGATACAGTTAGTAATAGATCAATGATTTATTATTTTTGTTTATTTGAAATCAGCTACTTGAGAGACAGAAGGAGAGACCCAGTTGGCACTAAAAAGCAGGAAATCTCAATACTGAGAGAACAGAACAACATGACAAAGCCAAGCGAGAAACCACGATAAAAATTCTAGAACAATAACAAGTGCTGTGCGATTAGTTGTTTTGCAACAAAAATGGGATTTTGATCCTAAATTACATATAGCTAATAAATAAGACTTATGGCACAAAAATCTCCACAAAGTATAGCACCTGATTGCAGTGCCTGTTTCTCGAAAAAGGTAGGTGTAATAAGGCCAGTCGCTGATCAGCCCAAGATCCATGACAGGCACTTACACCAAAAGCAGTATTTCACCGGACTATATAGCCCCCGATTGGGCCAAGATAAACGGTCAATCTTTATTCTGGATTCGCGCCGCAAACAAAAACCGACTGATAAGAACTTTTTGCACTAATTGCTTCACTAATACTATCTTGGCAGTGATACACATCAGAGATAGCGGCTCAGTTTGGGGCTCTATCTTGCCTTTTCCTACAACAGAAGTCCTGTTGATAAGTGACAAGGTAAGTGGGGCGATTGTATTCAGCAAGCCAAGATCAAGCCCAATTAGTCGCTTATTGTGTGGAATTGTGAGGGAGAAAAACAAGAAGAAACTGTCAGTAAAGACACTTAAGGAGGTTGCAACCCTTCAAGAAAAATGGCCATTATATCGGCTTCTTGGATATGCCTCTGTATGGCAGCCATCTACTATTAAGCTAGCATTGATCACTCAACTAGGAAGCTAGGCTTCTGCATCTTTTTCATGATTATTATATATTTACATAGTTTTATCTCAAAATTTTTGGGTTCTTTTAGTAAAAATCCTAGTATGTACGTACTTAGTATATTCCGGATCCCAATAGCAGAATGCGGCTCTGATGTAGCAGGTTGGTAGTTTGATTGCGTAGCAATGTAGGTACACATAGTAGCAGGCTACTCATTAACAACCCTCCGTTTTTTTGGCTTCTGTGTCTTCTGTTGCTTTTCGACCTGTTTGTTTTCTCTTGCCAAGAGACAAAGAGACAAAAGAAAACCCCCTTTGCGTGCCCCCCCGCCCCTCTGAACGTCCGCCACAATGCTTTTTCCTTGTTTGCGGGCTTTTCCAGCAAGAGCCAGCTTTGACGTATATGCCCAGGCCAGTTTTGTTCTTGTCGCCCCTTGGAATGATTCTTTGGGCTAGAATGATAGGCCTTAAAACTATTGGTATGAATCAACATTCATCTAAAATCTTAGCGTTTACAAAATCAGGGATACTCAAGCTTGGTAACTTACGTATAGTGCGTAACTTGCTCATACCGGTACTTGGAAACGGTACATCCATAGAAAGGAAGAGATTGATTAATCGAATGCGAACAGCTGGCCGTGGCTAATGTAGCATTCAAGCTTTCGTCATAAGCACAGTCCCAATACTACTTCCTAGTAATCACAGTCTCTAAGTATAGTATGCAACTATAAGTCTTTACTTGTACACCATATTGTAATTTATATCTAAGAATATATATTTGATCGAATTACAGGGGACTTGCCGGCTTCTAGCTCGTCTCTCAGAAGTTCTTCGAGGACAGCGTTCTTCTGCGTTGTTTCCATTAGGCTAAAAAAGCATACTAGAAAGGCCTTGCACGCTCACCGTACTTTGTAAGCTTCACTTGACAGCAACCGATAGGAGAATGGAAATGGATTATCTACTTTTTTCTTTCTTTTCCTGATACGACTTGATAAAATTTTTTTTTTTCAATCTCTAAATGGCCTTGACACAGTTCTAGTATAGAGTATGATGCTATCTCTTAAAACTCTTCATATATTATGATATCCCAGACTAGCCAGCTTGTATCCAGGCTTGTATCCCTTTGCAGGTTACTCCCACGCAGCACTGAAGCTTAGGCACTTCTGCGCACTCCTCTGCATATATAACCGTGCTAGAGACTAGATTAAATTACAGTATGGTGCTCTGCAGGCTTTCTTTGTGATTTGAGTACAAACTTTCTCATTATGGAATGTACTTGCGTTCTTGGCGGAAACCAAGGCGCACACAGCAGGTGATATCCACATACCCACGCCTAGCTTCGACGTAACGGGGGGTGCAATTATTTTAGAGATATCAGATACTTGTGCCTACCAAAGATGATGTGCTATTCCTTGTAGGCTAGCAAGCAAAGAAGTCGTGTTAATGAATTTTCAAACCGTGCAATCAAGTTATCTATCTGGGTATCTTACACAGATTCCATGTTCCCTTTCAGTAGCTCATGTTTGCGTTCTTGTCAGGATAGTTGTTAAGAAACCTAGTGTAGAGGTAGTATCCGGACTGTATACGTCGACCTGTTCGCAGATCTGAGGTACTTTTAGCTATCCTTTTACATTTCATATTTCGTCTCGTCCTTCTGCATCCCCTATCTCTCCACTGTGGCCATGATTCTTGCTGTCTCTCTCTTTCTCTTTTTGGATGAATTTCGTGTTTGTATAGTTATATCTATAGTGTACTGATCTGCATATCGTCTTAGTGAAACTACCTGCGTTCTTTCATCGATAAGATGGGCCGATCATTCTAGCATTACAACTCTCTATGTTCTGCTTGCGGAAGTTCGATTCCACTTCAAGATGGACTCTTTGTATGTGGCATGATGCTACCTCCTTAGAGGCATGTTTTTAAAACTGTTATTAGTCTGCTTTTATGTTAATGGTAAGCAAAGGTTCCAGAAACTCATTACTGTAATTGTATATATTCAACGTCTCACGGAGATTATACGACGCAGTGACTGAAACTCATTACGTCGAAATTCCAGTGATATCAGGCTATTATCTACCAGACGTTACGTCGCAATCTGTCATTTGTTAAGATGGGGAACCTATCTACGCACTAAATATTACATACCAATATGCTCTATGAGCATATATAGTTGCTGTCACTAGCGTACCTTTTACTATTGTGTCCCTGTTCTGAAGGGTTCTCACATCTCCGACAAGACGTACCTAGCAACCGAGTTATTAGTGTTTGCCAACATTCAATTTCAGCCATAGTCTCTAGCATAATACCGGTAGTAGCGACTAAAAGCGGCAAAACAATGCTTGCATGGATCATAGCACTACTTTTGAAAACAAGCAGCATTAGCACAGACAACTATATAACTAACAGTACTTTTGATGAGCTTAAACTTGACGTTGTTGAGCCTCTGAGGTAATTTTTTTTTTCAAAGATCTACGCCTATGCATGCTGTCACGGATATTTTCTTTGAGCCGTAGTTTAACTGTAACTGTAAACGCGCCGTTAAAGGCTAGGCGGCAAAGGCAGCATATCTGGTAGTGTTAATCTACAAGATAGGATGTTTTTTTTTTCTTTTATCTAAGAGAACTAGCGTGTGCCCTTTTTATAGAATACTAATCATTTCCTGTTACTGTAATGTACCAATAGGTCTACATCAACGATCAAAGCCTCTGGAAAGCAACACAAGGAACTTGGCTCCATTTACTCCCTGTTCAACTTATAGCTTCTAATAAAGGGTTATTATATACTAATTATTATAGCCCAAAGTATATATATATATATATTCTAGGCCAGAAGTCACGACATATGCATGTGGTATATCAAGCCTAGTACGGAAGTGTGTAGGTTGTTTCAAGGACAAAAGCTAATCCATTATCTGGCCTGCAGCTACAAATATTTTGGTTCTTTGTCCAACATGATCCCCTAGCTGTATCCTTGAGTCTGTCCTAGGTATCTTTCTTGATAGCCACAAACAGCAAGTCCGTCGGGAGTCTAGTTACCATCATGATAACGGACAAGTACTTAGAACGGGCCATAGTAGCTACTTTCACCTATTGATCGATCTAAGCTCTTCGTAGTCAGAAAGGCTAGGGAAGTCATAGAAAAATGGAATAAAAAAATATGTACGATTTATGGCCGATCGCGACAAGTCACCACAACATTTCTGCCGCGCCAAGTGTTGTTTTGTATTATCAGCAAATCTAGTTACAATAAAGGTCTATAAGCTAATTGAAAGCTCTTAACTAACTAATAACAGCAAAATAACAAATGCCGTTATTATACGATGATGCCAAGTACTTAGAAAGCTATAGTTACGTTGCCATTATGTCGCAACCTTGACGTTGCAAAATGTCCGAAAGCGAACTAGTCAAACCTAACTTCTAGAACGTAAAACTGAGATATTTGTGCTTCATCAATAACGCAATCACCAAAATGTATATTTCCGCTGTCAGAACAAACATGTTTTAAGACCTTTGTTGCTGATGGGTATATTA
Source organism: Endoconidiophora laricicola (assembly GCA_001640655.1). Lineage (NCBI taxonomy): Eukaryota > Fungi > Ascomycota > Sordariomycetes > Microascales > Ceratocystidaceae > Endoconidiophora > Endoconidiophora laricicola. Next base: position 22,484 of record LXGT01000362.1, on the reverse strand, counting down.
TGCCAAGATTTTGACCGTTAGAAATGTATATACGACTGTAAAGGCATGGGTGGGTTGGTGTAACAGGGCAAGTAAGCGTCTAGCTATCTTATCTTATCGCCAGTTCTTAAACTTTGTGCTTATCGCTAAAAAAAGCTGTTACTGGTGGCTTTCCCCACTTAACGTCATGCCATCAAAATAGTACCAAGATATAACTGGATGCTATATAGGTTTGAATGCGCAACCACATAACCAAATTAATCTGGAGGTCTATTAATTTGCATCTTGAAAGATTTGTTGTCAATTTTCCATAAACAATCTCAATCGACCGATATTCAACGCCACTTTCGTTAGCTTGACGTTGTTTGTACTGCTTAGCACGACAGAATTTACTCTGCCCCTCCTGGAACTGCACGATAATTATACGACACTTCTCCTCGAACTTGTTGAAAACCACTATCTTCAATCCTGAGAACAAGCGATTTCACACTCGCGTTATCATCCTCATCGCCACTAGCTCTGTCGTGGCTACATATATCATAGACTGCCTGGATCTCTCGTTTCATTGCCTCTCACGACAACAGAATCTGATCCAAATACCAGCCTACGCTCCACCACTACATACCTTCTCTTCCTAATTTCTTATCGACTATGGCTTCTACACCCATTTCTGGTGTTGTTGCCACCACGCCTGCGTCTGCTAGCGTTCCCAAGACCATTCATTCGCTAATAATTGACACTGGTCCCTTGATCAAAAATGACCCTCCCATCAGCTCGTTGATGGCTAAGGCTGAGAAAATCTACACGATTCCTAGCGTTATTGACGAGGTTCGCGATGCACACACTCGCAGCCGCCTGCAAAATCTGCTTCCTTTCCTTATTTTGCGCAGCCCCAAGCCTGAAAGTTTGGCCTTCGTGTCAACTTTTGCGCGCAAGACTGGAGACCTCGAAGTTCTGTCGAGACCTGATATCCAGTTGTTGGCGCTGTCATATGAACTGGACTGCGAGAGACATGGAAATAACGATAGATTGAGAAAAGATCCTAGCCAAGCCAATATTGACGCTCCTGCTGCACTTGGATCCGATGCAGAGTCCAAGAAGGCCGAGTCTGATGTCATTGGGGATAATACTAAGGGAACTATAAATGAAAACAACAAGGAGGAGTCTGCTGTAGTCAATGTGCTCACTATTGATGAAAGTACTGTTAGCGAGCTCGAAAAGCTGTCAATCTCGGAGCCTAAACTCACAGAGACCGCTACAACCACAACAATGACAACCCCTCTCTACCAAGAAGTCAAGACCTTGGATCAAGATGACGGCGAAGCCTCGGATGACGAGGGTGGCTGGATCACGCCGTCTAATCTGAAGAAGCGAATTGATGAGGAGAAGGGCTCCCTTCCTAGTAACGAAGTCAAGTTTATGGAGGCGGCTCTATTAACCACTGATTATGCTATGCAGAATGTTGCTTTACGAATTGGTCTCAACGTTATGTCTAGCTCTATGCATCGCATCACCACCGTCAAGACCTTTATTCTTCGTTGCCACGGCTGTTTTTCAACTACCAAGGACATGGCCAAGCAGTTCTGCCCACGCTGTGGCCAAGCGACACTCATCCGTACCAGCTGCGCGACAAACTCAGACGGAAGCTTTAAGGTGTACCTTAAGAAGAACTTCCAGTGGAACAACCGTGGAAATGTATACAGTATTCCAAAACCCATCCACGGCAGTTCTAACGGTAAGATGCCTAAGAATGTGTCTGTCGGTGGCCGCAAGGGCTGGGGCCGCAGCTTGATTTTGACTGAAGACCAAAGGGAGTATACAAAGGCAAGCGATGAGCGCTCGAGAATCAGACAGCGCGATCTGATGGATCAGGATTACTTACCTGGAATCCTCACTGGCGAGCGTAAGAATTCGTCAGATCGTATCCGAATTGGTGCTGGCCGCAGTGTCAACTCCAAGAAGCGGCGGTAGATGATTTCAAGCAAACGATTGGGAGGTCTTTATTGATTGCATGATGGAAACATCTATCACACGATAGTTGTATTCATCAAGTTCGGTCTCTTCTGTACACTTTCTGATACAAGAAGGTGATCGATAGTCACATAAACTAGAGACTACGCGATTATAACGGACACTGCTATTTGAAAAGTGGTGGTTGATAGACTGGGCTACTTGGTTTGTTGAGTGTAGCAGGGTATTGATTGGGTTGTTGTTCATTGGTTGGGATGTTGTTATGTTTGCATTTTAGTTATCTCGGGATACACAAAAGTATTTGAATTATGCTATGATCAATTTTGTTTTTGTATATATATTTGTTACTGTTAAGGTGTTACACTAACTATATATAAACTCGAATCTTCACTTCTTTGAGATCATGTTTATTGTCACATTCACTGTATGTAGTTTGTACGACGTTCGTTTTGATGTACTTTTTGAGTTTTTATTAACTAGCCAAGGCTTGTTGAAGCCCAGATCAACTTGAGAAAAAGGGACGAAAAAATGAACTCCAACTCCGGTTTGTGTGATATGGTGATTCAGAACGAAGCGTGTAAAAGGACAACAATATATGAATATGATGGTGCGATAAGAAACAAAGAAGACAAAACTGTTGAAGCGCGTGTTCTTGAGTATTTTGATGTCCCCTCAGTGAAGAAGGTCGAACTTCAGACTGTGAGGCTTCTTGCTAACTCTATTATAAGAGGACAACAAGAGAATAAAATATGAAGACAATAAGCGGTAGGTATAATGAAGTAAACCGAGTGGCATGTTATCTGTGAAATGACTTGACTGGCTTCAAGTGCAAAGACCAATGAGAACGTGTGAAATATGCAAAACCGAGCATTCTCGATAGGACTCGGTCGTAGCATATCGTATTGTCAAGACACACTAGATTACCAAATATGACCCGTAACCACAGTTCTAGAGATGATAGAAGCAACACAATTTTATCATATCATCTTAGGTATATGATGCCTAGAAAATAGAGGGAAATCGTGGTGGACAACATCAAAAGTTATTTCTCGAAATGAATCGGTTGGCAGCAAGCCTGGACGGTTTCAAAGATGCCGATCAGCTTATTTAGCAATGACGCTGTACTTGCTCTTGTTGTCTATAAAGAAAGAAGTTGTGTGTTAGTCAAACTCAGTATCCATAGAGGCATACAGTTATAGTAGCATGGTTTTCGAAGCGGATTGACTGCTCTCTGATGATGGAGTGCTTTAGCCACTGCCAACTTCGAGATTGGACTTCTCGCCTCAATTGGGACGAAAGCTAGAACTGGCAAGACTAGAGGAAAGATAGAGCTTACCCTGCTGAGTGAGCAGTAGGCCGAAACGGCGCTTCAAGGTCACACGCTGGCGCGACCACTTGTCGTCGGGCGAGAAGCGCGCGGGGTGCGCCGACTTGGTGACATGGCCATCGACAATCTTCTTCAGCGTGTAGATACGCTTGCCCTCGGTGTCTAGAGTGTACATCAAATGCATTTTGGCGGAATTTTACTTTCAGATGCAGAAGAGTGGAAAATAAGAGTAGATCAAAATCAGATATCACAACTTCATCAAAATTCGAAATGTTAGAAATTGAATGGGCTGAAGGTGAGGCGGCGTGGAATTGCCTGGTAGCGGTAGTATCGTCTTCGAGGAAAAATTACGGTGGAGATACGAAACAAGACGCTTGGTAGATGGCAAAAAAAAAAACTTCTGCCAGAATTTTTTTTGCCAAGGCGGTGAGCGAGCTTCTCGGTGTATATGGGACCTCCCTGTAGAAATGTATACCACCTCACCGCTGATAAGATAAGCGCGTATCCCTGCACAATTTGTATTGTAAATAGTTAACGTCTACTGGAACCTGCACAATTTTGCGAGGTCGGAGGAGATAAAAAAAGTTCAGGAATGCTACGTAAAATTGATTTAGGGCAGCCACACCTGAACAAATTATGTAGCTATAATCAAGAACGAGACAGCGGACTTAGTTACGCTCTGTTGAGTACTACAGAAAAAGAGGCAGAGAATGGCACAGATTTCTGGGTCTGATGAAGTAAGCTGTCCTTTGATCTGCTGTCAATGCGGCCAATGAGCATGTTTATGTTTCAACCCTCCTGTATACATAGTAGGTTTCGTTAGTGTTCTTGGCCTGTTACAGAAGGAAGGGCATCCACGTTCACATAATAGCACACCTATAATCTACAGCGGTGGACAATATCAAAGTATTAAGGAGAATGGGCGGGTACGAATGACGACAAGAGGAAGTAGTAGCAAACAGCGCTTGCATAATTTTGCGCTAAATTCAAATCTATTGATACATGTCGAGCATGTGAAGTACATTTACAATGTAATGATGTATATGGAGAAAATCTAGACCTTTTTGCAAGCTCACACAGCATCAGCGCCCGGCGCAGAGTTTCTCTTCTGTGTCAGGATTGCCTGAGTGCTTGAACTTTCCCTCTCACTCTATCTAGGTGCTCTGCAACCAGAATCTCACAATTGGCCCACGGACTGTCTGCTATCTTGCAGAAGCAGAAGCCTGTCCTGCCTGCCATCTGTCTTTAGTCTATTCGATATGCTCTCACTAAAGCAGCCATTTCTCAGTTAAGTCAGGAGTGCGGCTGTTCTTGAGTAGAATGATTAGAAGACAATGGTCTTGGTGCCGTTGAGGAACACCTTGCGCTCAGCATACCACCGCACAGCGGCAGCTAGGACCTGGCTTTCGACATTGGAACCTTCATCCACTAGTTCTTTGGCACTCATGGCATGGTCGACGCGGGCCACACGTTGCTCGATAATTGGGCCCTCGTCCAGGTCAGCAGTCACAAAGTGAGCAGTGGCACCGATGATCTTAACGCCACGCTCGTAAGCTTGGTGGTAGGGCTTTGCGCCTTTAAAAGATGGCAGGAACGAGTGGTGGATGTTGATGATGCGACCGCTCATGGCAGCACACAACGTTGGTGATAGCACCTGCATATATCTAGCCAGCACGATCAGCTCGACATCGTGCTGCTTAGCGAGGTCCAAAATTTGCTGCTCCTGTTTCGCCTTAGTATCGCGGGTGACAGGCAAATGGTGGAACTCAATACCGTGGTGGGCACATAAGCTCGCGAATTCGGTGTGGTTCGAGACAATGACGGGTATATCAATGGGTAGCTGGCCGGACTTGACACGGAATAGCAGGTCGTTGAGGCAGTGGCCGATCTTGGATACCATGATCAGCACCCGCATCTTCTGGGACACAGGCCGCAGCTCGTAGTCCATCTTGTAATCCGTGGCCAGCGAGTCAAACTCTGAGCGTAGATGCTGGGTGGTAGGTGTAGGGCCAAATTGCACGCGCATGAAGAACCGTTGCGATGTCGGGTCAGAGAACTGCTGCAGTTTGAGAATGTTGAGCTTATTGTTAGCAAAGATGCTAGTGACTGCGTGTACAATTCCCGGCTTATCGGGGCATGAAAGAGTGAGGATATGAGTATCAGCCATGATGGACAGAAAAAGTATGTGATGTGATTCTTTGGCTGGTTATGTTGGAGGTAAAAGAGGGTTGGATTGGAGGGCGTTGAAAGTAGCCACGGAGACTTTAAAGTAGGACGATGTCGAGGTATTCGTTAAAACAGTGTTAAAATAAGAGTAGAAGAGTTAATTAGACAGATAAAGATAAGATGAAGATAATAAGCGTATACATTGACTACCCAAGTGTTTAGAACAGGAGAGGAAGAGAAGCCAAAAACTCTTCAGCAAAACGGAGAACTTAAGTCAGGCCTAGTGCTTATATATCCATTCTCACCCCAGACAACAGGCCAAACGTAAGCCAAGGCCAATAAACATCTGGCTTTCCCTTCAACACACTAAGCCAGCCTGGGCAAGACCGGTTATTCCACTAGTGCGCGTGGACCACACAAACGAAACTCTCTTCGCCTGCCCATTAGAAACCGCCAGTCAGGAAGTTTTAGAAACATCCCAGGCTTCTAGAAAGACCAAGTAATAAAATATAGAGACAGAGAAAAAAATAGAGAGATAACGAATATGTACGGTTCCCAAAAGATCCCGTCTCCCCCCTCAATATTTTTCTATCTCTTTCTGGGGTATAAGCGATCTCACGCTGCTCAAACGCTCCTTAGAAAACCTTGACCTTGCGTCTGAGGGGCCTTTGAATGCCTGTCTATTGTTTGCGCTTGTGTCGGATAACCCTCTGTCTGTACCGCTCTCGGGCTGTTCAGACTACAAGCCGTGCCTGTGCGCTTGCAGCACTAAACTTCAAACAAAAGGTCAAGGGCCAGGCCATGCATAGCTGCGGCTTGCTAAGCTTACTCGCAGTAGTTGCATCGCAAAACCGCCGTTCAACTCTTACTCTAGACGTCGCAGCGCTTAAACATTCCCTGTACAATCAATGTTTCCACCCTTTCTACGTACTGCTTTGCTCTGCCCTTCGAGGCCCCTTCCTAGAAACTTGATAAGAATATATATTTGTAAGCCGGGGAACATGCCGATCTTCTTTTATACGCATTGGGGTCAATGTGCTCCTATGTAGTAGTCAGTCGGTAATTCTTGTCGTGCTAGTTAGCATTGATAGTGATGAAAGGACAACCAGTATTGGCGCCATTCCAGTCGGCTGCATCAGATGCCCGTCCATCTGCACACTTATATCCATCACGTTCATTTTATTGATAAATCTGTAGTTGCATGGAGGATGAAGAATAAGGAACGTTTCACAGACTCGGACTCAGGCTCAGCTGCAGGTCCCTTAATCGAATAAGTAATAAAGCCGCCTTGTTTTTGCTGCTGTAACCCTAAAATCTTGGCGAAACTACAGGTTCGCGATATAGTGAGGCTCGAGATACATCTTACTAAAAAAAAAAAAAAAAAAGACAATGCGAATCATTGTCATAGCTCCTAGAAACTAAATTTTAGGACCAAAAGAGAGGAGAAAAATCTGAAGCCAACATTTACGTGATTTCCACAAAACCGACATCTATAGTTGCACTATCAAAGGAGACACATTAGATATATAGGATGTATAGTTACCCAGTGCATTTCAAGGTTTAGCATTTTCCTACATCAATAAATCCTGCTGATTCTTGCTGTTACCAATAGCAGCGAGGATGTATTGGTTTATTCATGGTTACCATAACCCTAATAGTACATATCATAGCTTAGCTAAAGGGCATGTTTCCTACACATGGACGCCATTGTGAAAATAGATAAATTTATCGTGATGATAATGGGCGACAACTCTGACTGTAGCGCCCTGCAAGTTTACTCAAATGACCAAATGGAGTGCTGCCCTTCGATAAATCGTGATAGTCAATCGTTCAACGCCTTGCGCTTGCTTGATGGGACATAGAGAACCTCCGCATTCCGGCTGAGCACTTTCCGCAACTCAGGTGTAACGATCTGCTCCTCATCCTTGGCAGTTTTACTATTGCTGTTGGATGGAGCGGCAGGAAAATTATGTTTCTTATCAACGGCCTCAACCATGCGTTGGAACTTGCGGAATAAAGATTCAGCGCGGATCAGGGTAGATTCAAGATCCATAGTACAAGACAGTTCGTTGACTATAAATATACTGTTAGCTTCTGTTATGATTGCAACGATATAGAAGAAAAACCCACCGTATTTCAAGACTTCGTCAAATGACTTAAGGTGGTTGATAATTACATCACGGTGTTTCTCGAGTATAGCTAGAGCTACAAACAGATGAAAACTGTTGCTGAGGAAGTCCGTCCAAAGGGCCTCCCACAGATGTAAAACGTCTTGCCATTCAAATTCTCGCTTATACCAAACTAGAAGCATGCGGAAAAAGAAGAAAAAGTTGGTACTGTCTGCAGATTTAAGATGCTCATACAGCTTGGGGTCCATGAAGTGTACGAGATGGTCTAGGGTCAGTAGCTGAGAACGCATGCCAGATTGGTCCTTTAGAAAATTTCGTTCCATACGGTCCATGAAGCGTTGAAAGCACCAGAAAGCGAGCGCGTCGTCTTGCACCACTGCGTATATGGGGGCAAGAAGATCAGACATACCCTGGACATAACCAAGATCCTTGTTGTACTCGTTGTAAGTGAGTAGAAGTTCCTTTAGCTGCTCCAGATGTACGTTAGTGCCTACCTCCGCAAATGGAGACTTGGGGTCAGGGTGGGGGATATCGTCACCCGAGAACATGGCAATGTTGCGGTCTGTGCGGTGAACGTCCTTTTCTGTGAGTTATTAGTACTTTATGAGATTAGAGGCATCATGTTGAATGAAACCACTTACCAATGCGATTTCTTTGTTCTCTCCACCATTCACCAGATTCACTTTCACCGCCTAGACCCTCGAGTCTCTCCCACCATCTTTGCTTTAGTTTGTAGTATTCGTCTCTAAGAGATGCTAACTGGGCCTTGCGCTCCTCGTTTGTGCTGTACCAGGAGTATACACCCATTAGAAAAGGCCATGCCTCTTTGCGAACGCCATCATCGAGGTCTAGACCTCCGTGAAAGATACGCTCTTTGACTTCGTCAATAGTTTTAAAAAGGCTGCCTGTGACTGGATCGAAAAATGCATCCCACTCCTCGAACGTTACTGCTTGTCTGCGGTCTTGAAGAGTCATGGACGTTGCCCCATTGAGAAGTTCAAAGTCGCCCAACTCCGTTTTCTCGAGATCTTGGACATCTTTAGCAGTCCAGACTCGGCGACTACGGTCTTTTTCACTTTGTTCAGCTACTCCCATGGCCCAGCGAGCCAAGTATATGCGCGCGCTATCGTACTCCTCCTGCAACGTTTGGACATCGGGGTTTTGTACTAGGCGACGCATCTGAGGTGGCATGCGGGGGTTATCAAGTACCTCTTGCGCAGCACGACGAGTGAATGTGGTGACTTTGCTGAAGCGTGCCATGATATTCCAGCCGGTATCCTTAACAAACTTGAACACGGGATCTATTTCACTACCAACTGCGCCCGCCTTTGCTTTATCGGCAGCTTCCTTCTTGGCAGCGACGGTTTTGCCAAAGTTCTTGATATCCTCATCCGAAGCATTGATGAGGTACATATTCGGCTCAGCACCAGACCGTTCTACACGGACATACTGCTTTAGCCAACGCAGGATCTCATCTCCACCCCAGAACATCTGGCCATTCTTGCCAAAGACATCGAAGTCATTCTTGGTGCGGCGCTTCTTCTGCAAAGTCGTACTTTGACATTCATTATCGTGAAAGAAGAGTGGAGGGAAGCTATCGCCGGCCCGAGAGTTGATAATGATAGAACCGTACCACCAGCCTAGACTAGGCGGTCTGATCGTCAAGGAGTATACTGCGCTCAGTGGAATCGCAAAGGCATATTGTCCGGCGACATGCTGGCTATCGGTAACAGTCGGCGGTGGCGGTACAAGAACTGTTTGCTTTGGCGGGCTGTCGTCCTCGTTCATGTCGACTTTGACGTAGACTCCTTCGTGATCGCCAAGCGAAGTGTCAGGCAACCACGCAAGTAGCATGTCTGATGACGCAGGTCCGACGAGGGTTGCGGCGGTACCAGAATCACTAGATCTAGCATCTTCAAGCCGAGTCGGAACAAGGACAGAAGAGCCTTTTTGCTGCAGAAGGGCGATATATCCGGATATGTTGTCTTTGGCAGTGGGTGTTGGGTGGATGTAAACCTAAGCACAAATTTTGGTTAGTGGTTATGATAGTCAAGTTTTGCGCCTGGGACACTATGATGTCATACTAGCCCAGGTAGCGCTACGCATCAAGTCTCTGCGCTGCGCCCTGAAGCAAAGTAGAAGAGGGGGGGGGGGGGGGAGTTTGTGCCGTTAGAACCCACCTTGCTTTTAGAATACAACAGCTTGACACCTCGTCCAGTCGATGTATGAGTGATAGTATCGTATCCTTCTTCTACGTCGCTCATCGCGTAGAAACTAGCTGAAGGTGACGGCGGTTGGGCGTTATCAGACACCATCGTGATTGGATTGTAGTGTGCCTGTGATGTGCCGTATAGTGAATTATGGTGACGAAAATAAAAGAAAGACGAAGTGGGAAAAAATGTCAGAAACAAACAAAGGTAAGAATATGCGTGCCGTATATACTGGTATTGATGTAGGCGGCAGAATTAAAATGCTATCGGGGCTAAAATTTAGAAACCTCAGGGCCTCCCACTAAGCCATGTCAGGCCACCATAAATGATAGAGCAAAGCGGTAAGGCGAAATTCAACTCGTGTTTGGATTTTTTTGATCAGATACTGTGGTCGATGAAATGGTAAGCGGCAAAATCGCACATGTATGAGGGGAAAGAGATCACAAGTAGCAAGCAAACAATCACTCACGGCAGCTCCTACTCATGTTCATTAACGGCACATGATTGCCAAGCTATATATATAGTCGACAGCCATTTACAACACTATATGACATGGGTGATTTGGTTGCAAGCCCCTCCATGACAATTAAGTCATCAGTACCGGTACCCTTGGCTCTTACTATGCCTCTTGGAAGTTTAATGTATTAAGGTGGTATACTTTAGGGTTATATTAGGGTAAATGACAAGCGAGCTGAGATGTTACTACTGTAGTGGAAACAATGCTTGCTCTTGTGACCGACCAACCAACCAACCGTAATTATGACTAGTAATTTTTGGGGACGTTAAGCAAAAGACAAAAACATGGTATCATGTGTATTAACAAAGCTCGCTGGTATTAGCCTGCGAGGACTACTAAGATGGAAGTTGCTATGCACAAGAAAGAAAACGAGTTAAGAAAGAAACGACAACAACAACACCAGCTATTCTGCTGCTGGTAGTGATACTAAAATTGCCCTTGATTCCGCTGGCTGGCTATTCACAAATATGATCCGTCAGAGCACCATTTCAAAGTACTCATATTGTAAGTGATACGATAAGCTGGGGATTAATAGAGAATAAGAAGGCGAGATATACAGTCAATGTGTGATGCCAGGTCACAGATGCGGCTAGTCTCAACCACGCATACGGGGCCCGCTGGGAAGCCCTCCGCCTCGAGGCCCTGCGGGCAGGCCAACTGGCCGCCTAGAGCTCTGGCTGTAGTCCTGCTGTTGTTGGTGTTGGTAGCCACCCCCTCCACCTCCCCCCCCGGGAGTATTGTATGCGCTGAATGAACTGTTGCTTGCTGTTTGCAGTGGCGCCTGTTTCTGTAATGGCGGTTGGAAGGGGCCTCCTCCATTTGAGCTCGTAGACTGTGGACTAGCCGTGCGCGCACCACCACCCCAAAGTCTCTGCTTCAAGCGATCCTGAGCCGAGCTACCGCCGCTTGCCGCAGAGGCAGCGCCTTCACGCGAAAAACTTCCTGTGCTTTGCGGTGGAGGTCGGTTATCCTGCTGTGGTTGTTGCATCTGGAAAGGCGAGTTGCGTGCGCTGTTCTGTGCGCCAAACGCAGGACGGCCACCGCCTTGCCGCAAGCTCTGCGGTTGCTGCGGCTGTGCCGTACCGTTACTCGGCGTATCCCATAGAGACGAAAGGCCGCCTGTTGACGCAGGGTTATTCTGGCCGGCACTAAGACCGCCATAACGAGCGCCTACAGCCGGGTTGCCGTAGGCAGGCGCGACAACAGGAGGAGGGGCACGCGGGTCGGGTGGCAACCAACCAGGAAACGGGCGTGCTTTCTCAGTGTAGTATGAACGGAGGACGCGGCAAACATGAGTATCGTCTTCAGTGTCACCATCAGCTTCTGCTTGCAAAAAGCCACGGATACCACTGCTAGTCTTGCTGATGAGGTTGTTGTACCACGACGCCATGTTGATGGATGAGTCGGTGAGATGATGGAAGGAATGGCGTCGAAGCGTGTGACAATAGGGAAGCGTGTAATCCGGATGAGAGCCAAGGCAATATTGCTTTAAGGTAAGCAGATCGAAGTATTACGCTGTCGATATTTAGAAGTTCGTCGCGGGCCGAAGCCCAGGATGAGATCAATTGCTTGTCGTAGAAAGAGACTAGCCAGCAACTCCAACCTTTAAGATGGCTGCTGAGGTAAAGGCCTGCCGAATAAACTAAGCAGTGGTGCGGACAAGAATTGTAGTAAATGCGTCAACGTGATGAGGGAAGATTGAGAGGAAAAGGGTAATTAGAGAGGCTGCGATCAAAGTGACGATGATGATTTGCGTTGTTGCAGGAGGCAAAAAGGAGACGTTCCCAGAACTAAGCGCAGAAAGAGCAGCAGCGTAAAAAAAAAAAAAAAAAAACAGGAGACTGGTTACAGGTTCATGTGGTGGTGTTTCGGGAAGCGTCTTTACTCACAGAAGCTCGCTTCCTCTTTGGTCTGCTATAGAAGCTCCCATGTGCTCTAAATCTTGCCAGGGAGGGGATTGATTTAGATTTATAGCGTACTAGGGGCGGCGATATTTAGTAGAGGGGACCCTATCATAGCTTTTAAGCACGAAAGCCATACTAGCTAAGTTGGCTCGCAAGTCGAGACTTCAAGCTCGGACCCTAGCATGAACAGACCCGAAAGTTAGATAAGTAAGCTACTGGATCTTTGACCGTTAGGATTGACATGATATTTTATGGTCTAGTTGCGAATGTCCCAGTTAACAAGAACTGAGGCTTATGATGAAAGGGATTCAACATTTACTTTTTCCTGCTGAATCGCCATGATGATAATATGATAGCAAAACAGCATTAACAATCACTGCAACGAAATACGCTGTAAGAAAACAACAGACATGCAATTGTGAACGAAGAACGCATGACGTAAAGTTAGTTGATAAAGGGATAAGTTACTACCTGGAGAACTGCCCCTACCAGGCGATTTCCTCCGTAAGCTTCGGCCGCTTCTCTTGCTCTAGACGGCGCTGTTTCATGCGGTCCTTGTTCAGCTTGAGAGCACGGCCACGCTTCCGCTTAGCACTAGTCTTGCCACTATCGTCGTCAGACTCTTCATCACTCTCTTCTTCGTCATCCTCCTCTTCGTTACCAGATTCCAGCCAATCTTCCAGATCATCTAGATCACCATCGTCGTCACTTTCTTCCATGTCCTCGACGTACTCGACTTGCTGTTCTATGTCCTCCTCAGCGTTTTCCTCCTCAAAATTCTTTTCGCTCTCGTCCTCGTCGACACCCTCATCCATGTCTTCGTCGCGATGCGCATGACCCTCCTTCTCCATGGCCTTGAGCACCTTTTTCCAGATAGCCTCGCTGACGTTGAGGGGCTGGTCACCATAGGCACCGGTACGCAAGCGCTGCAGCAGCTCACGCTCAATGGAGCGCTCAAGCTTAGCTGCGGCCTCGGCCTTCTTCTCACGGGCGGTTTCACGATGGCGCACCTTGGGCGCTAGCTTAGGAACCAGCTTTTCACCGAGGCGCTCTTCCTCGGCGGCAATGCGGCGGCTGCGGATCTGGACTTGCTTAAGTCGCGTGAGACGCTGCTTGCACTTGTGAATGAGGAACTTGGGCCAGTATATCAAGCGTTCGTCAAGTTGTTGAAGAGCCTTTTCGTAGTTGTTGGATAGCTTGATCTTTTCCCAGAGACGGTTGGGGTAAGCCGCACGCTCTACCGTCTTCATGTATAGATAGAGAGTATCCTTCTCAGGATGTTGGCGGACGGTGGCATATCTGGAGTTAGCCAGCGGACAGGACTGGCGGTTGCAGAGACCAGTGACATTGTCGGTACTGCGGCAGAAAGTCTGGTTCTTGTCGGTTCTAAAAGGACAAAGAGCACAATGGTTAGTTGATGATCAAACGACATGATATATGTTATGCTGCACAAAAAAAGCTTTTGTTACACTAGTAGCGAAGATTATGTATGATGCCGGACATACTTTAACTTGAAGGCGCAGAACTGCTGGTTTATGATCTGCCAGATGATTTCATCGGAGGCCATTGTGACTAAATTAAAGCAGCTAAAAGCCTGCTATGCTTTTGTAAAAAAAAAAGAAAAAGAAACTTTTGGTATGATGTATGAATAGAGGAATTCGGAAAGAAAGGTCGTTGCAAAGAAAAGAACCGCTACTACATGCAGCAACATTAGCAGATTTGAGAATACTCTCTCTTGGGCACCTTGCTTTCTCTTAGCTCTTCAGAAAATCTGAATTTTTTGAGACACCGCCTTTGCTATAAAACGGCAGAATTTGATTAGACATAGCCCCAGAATTTAGCCGGCGCAGTGAGCGGTAACAAGCGCCAAGTTTCACTTTTTTTTCCAGTCTATGAGAGCGGCCCCACTTTAGACGGTGGGACGGGAGCGACAAACTAAAAAGCTCCCATCCGACAGGTGAACTACAAAGAACTGCAACATCCCCAGTAAACCTCATTTGATTTGCAAGTAAGCACCGCTTAGTTTTAGATATGTAATACTATTCATATCTCGTTTATAACACATTATGAAGCCACTCACAGCGCTTTGCAGGGCACAGATGCGGCCTATTTTTCGTTATGTGGTGTCCCTAAGATATGCCTATCGCCATAATATGGTAGCACAGAACCATTCTCAGCCTAGATTGCAGGCGCGTCAGTTCCATAAGGCACCGGACATGCGGAGTTCCGGTTCTAGCTTTATGTCTGGCCACGAAGACACAATATATGCAATCTCTACAGCCACTGGTCGTGCTGGAATAGCCATTGTTCGCATATCCGGACCGGCATCTCTAGACGTCTGTAAGGCCCTGTGCCCAATGAAACCTGTCCCAAAAGCTCGCTATGCCACGCTACGTACACTATACGACCCGAGACCAGACCATGTCACTGAGATTCTTGATTCAGACGCTATTGTGCTGTATTTTCCTCAACCAAAAACGGTCACCGGCGAAGATGTGGTCGAGCTACATATCCATGGTGGAAGCGCTACTGTAAAGGCTGTCTTGGCCGCTATACCTCGCTGTATGTCTATGTCTCCTAAGCTCAATAATGACTCTACAGAAGTTCTGGCATACACATCGCGTAAAATCCGCTATGCAGAACCTGGCGAATTTACAAAGCGCGCTTTTATGAATGGACGTTTAGACTTGGGTCAGGTTGAGGCGCTTAGTGAGACTCTTTCTGCCGAGACTGAGCAGCAGCGACGAGCCGCAGTTCGAGGCTCTGCCGGCGATCTTGGCCGTCGTTATGAGAAATGGCGGCAATATCTGTTAGAGGCGCGAGGTGAACTTGAGGCTCTTATTGATTTTTCCGAAGACCAGCATTTTGATGAATCGTCAACAGAGCTTTTAAAAGGAGTATCTAAACATATCCGCGAGTTATTATCCTCCATTCGGCAATATGAACGGGCAAGTAAACGCAGTGAGCTCCTGCGTTCTGGCATTCGAATTGCTCTTGTCGGGCCACCAAATGTGGGTAAGAGTTCATTGATGAATCTCATTGTAGGAAGAGAGGCATCTATTGTATCATCCGAAGCTGGTACTACGCGAGATATCGTCGAAGTTAGCCTTGACATTCGCGGATATCTCTGTTATTTTGCAGACACAGCTGGATTCAGAGGCACTGCAACTGATACTGACAATATTATCGGTGCAGTTGAAATGGAAGGAATCCGTAGAGCCCGTGAAAAGGCTGAGGCATCGGATCTCGTAGTAGTACTCGCTGCCGTAGAGCCTAGCGATAATACTAAGAGCGGTTTTACTATCTGCTATGACACTGAAACGCTGAAGCTGGCAGCATTAGCCAAGTCTCAGATAATTGTTATCAATAAGACCGACAGCATAGACCCTGCCACATATCAAGATATACTAGCAGAATTCAAACGAAACGTTCTCAGACTCATACCGGAGCTGCTAGATGCTGAGCTCATAAATGTTTCATGTGCAGATGCTATAGCTGAGGATATGGGAATGGACGTTGCTGAGGATGCTGGACACATCCAGAAACTGACCGATCGTCTGCATTCCTTATTCGACGGTATGACGTCCATACCAAAAGAACAACAAGAGCTTCTCGGAGTGACAAGAAGACAAGAGCAGCTTCTACGGGAATGCAGGCATCATCTCGAAAACTTTCTTGTCCTATCGGATAGTTCAGGCGAAGAAGACAGTGAACCTGATATTGTCATTGGCGCGGAGTATCTGCGATTCGCTGCCAATTGTCTTTCCAAGATCACGGGCCGAGGAGATACTCCCGACGTGGAAGATGTTCTTGGCGTCATATTTGAAAAGTAAGTTATTACTATGACCACCAAATACACTATAAAACTAATTGCTGACCAGCCAAATTTGGTAGGTTCTGTGTTGGTAAGTAGACGCATAAGCATCGCAAGTATCACGTTTCAACCTTATAAACCATGAAATCAGTATCACAGGGCCTCTTATATAGCATGTCTAAAAAATAGAAATATTGCATAATATAAAGGAAAATAATAATAGAAAGATGAAAGTAGTCTAAAGAAATACAACAAAAGTATATAGTGATATCGAACCTGCAAGTGTCAACTTAACCCCCAAAATGCAATACGAATCAAGTTGACATTCACCTCTAGAAAAGCTCCACCCCCCCTAGAATTAACTATAGCTAATGCTGCCAAAATAAGACAAATACACTAACAGGACGAAGGAAACTCGGCGATGAAACCAACCGCCCAGAACTATGATGTAGCCCACTGAGATTCTGTGGAGATAAGACCCCCTCAGTCCTCAAATACCACTGCATCATAACTAATGTAATGAATAAAGCAAATGACGACAAATGAAAACCCCAGTGACGAGAGTAATAGTAAGACGCAAAGATATAGACAGGTTGCGTCTTATTCGGACATATCATATACGATTGTCAATGTAGAGCAAGGTATATTGTAGAGGGTGAAACCTTTACATGTCGTCATGCGGGTTTAGACCGTTAAAGTGATATTGGCGGTTGTAACCAGCACGGCCAAAGTTGATGCCGCACATGTTCTTGTCGATACCTTCGGTCTCTGGGATACAGATCTCGCCTCCAGTGCGATTGTAGCCGGCACGGCCCATGTTGACAGGCTTGGAAGGCTGATCATCGTTCCGGTTGTAGCCGGCGCGGCCAAAGGACACCCAGCCAGCAGAAGTATCAATAGAGTAAGCCATTGCGGATATATATATAGAAGGGAGGTGAGAAATAAGTAGTAGTGATAGTAGAGTAGATATCAGTAGTGTATGGAGCGTAGAGATGTCGTTGAAGCCAGCGAGAATATGAACAAGTAGTGAATGAAGACCAAGAACCAAACCAACCCATCTCGGAGGATATGTCAAAGTCTTTATATCATAAGAACCGCGTAGTCTTCGGAGGCATATCGACATCACGACAGCTGTGTAGCATAAGTTCCATTTTGTTGACTTACACCAACAGGCAGCTAGGCTTCTATGATGTCCCCATCTGAGCCTCTCTGGTAAGCCGCTCTAAAAACAAGCGTCTATGGATCATGAGCCAATGATGCAGCGTATAACAGCCGCATCTGGCACGCATCCTCCCCTTGTTCATTACGAAGGGTGATATTAGGGTAGCATCAGTAGATGCGGAACGAATTTGGGGCCTGTATATGATACCTTTGTGCCTTGATTTTTGAGAGGTTTTCTATTACCCAAGCAAAGAGAGCAAAGAGCAAGAATTAACTGCCTTGCAAAGCATTATATCTCGCTTCGTCTCTCTGAAGTCATAAAACCACCGGCGGGAAACATCTTGTATGTTTTACTCACGTTGACGCAGGTCTAGTGTCTCAGATGACTACTCCATGTAGACTTCGGCGGTTGAATAAGATAAGCATGTATGTGAGATTAAGAGAAGAAAAGAGAATGTCGGCGATTATATGAGTGTTGGCCGTCTTATTCTTCTTACCAAAACAACCTAGTTGACAGCAAGCGAGTTTAGAAGCTGTCTTGGTATGTCGGCATTTCTTATTGGCTATACGCGGTGATATTCGTGTAAGGGAGGGAGAAAACTATGGCGAAGCTGCTGCGGCCTCTATTAGTATAGGCCAAAATACCTTATCAGTGTTTGAAATGGCATGTAAGTCATTCGGCTCATTTCTTTTTTTGGGAATAGATAGGCACCCGCCGCTGTTTTCCCTGTTCTAGATTGCTCGTAAAAGGAGCGCTATCCAATCGGCGAGCCAAATAAAGATTACTGCTTGCTGACCACTAAGGTACTGGAAGAAGCAATAATCATAGAGATTGTATTACTAATACATAACGTCTATAGCACCTACATAGAGTGGAGCAACAGGGCTACAAGATGTACTAGATCTCGTCATAGCTAATATAAATCGAGTGATGAATTAAAACAATGTACTAGAGCAATAGTGTACACTATATATGCAGTGTAGTCTGAATACAGTCAGTCTGACAAGGCCTTCTTTTCACTTGAGTGAGTCTGGCATCATGCATGGACTTAGCTGGGTACGTCAGTGGTACAAGCCTTGTAAAAAGGGCTCTAATTTCTTAGTTGAATAATTTGTTTTAGATCTTTTGAAGTGAGATTCTACAGGGCTAAGCAAATACCAAAAATAGACAACTAGTACATAGTAACAAGCATCCTGACCTTCAAAGCTAGCCCACTGATCGTTGACATCTAAGCCTCAAAAATGTAGCATCGGTAATTTTTTACCATCCTCGCAATATGCTTCTAACAAATTTCTATTTGTCTTCTGTCCTTTTCTAGGCCTTACATATTCTTTATAAATTACTTGCAGGGTTGAAAAGGTGACTTTTTTCAAAAGAAGAGGCCTCGGAGTCATCTTCGTCCATCTCAGATGTCTCCAAACGCAGAGCAGAGTACTTTTCTGGGCGATCTAGATCCTTTTGCCACCGGAAAACTTGCAAAAGTGTCTTGTAGATAGATATGTACTATTGCAAAAGCTTGTAATACTTGACATTTCTATGATAGCATAGTGTTTTTTCCTATAACGCCTGTACTTTTGCAGCATGACTGACAAACTACAGTCACCTATGTGTGGAGCCTATATCCCCTTCCCTCCGTGCTTGTCACCTACGACTTTCTAGTTGATAAAATAAAAAGAGGCTTATACTTAGTAAGCGTTATGAAGCTTCGCTCTGATTATTCGGAGCTTCCGTCTTACATGCCGCAGGTACATGTATATTCAATTCTCACATGTACTGCCTAATGCGGTGAAGTCATAGTATAAACAAGAATAAGATCATCACTAACTTTCCTCAAAACTGAAATCAACACTTATCAGCGGTGACCATAGCTAGCCATAGAAGTAGGGAACACACTCATAGATCATACATGTTGATGATGCTTCTTGTCGCCGACAGGTCACAGTTACATCACCATAGCTGCCATGATCTTATCGTTCTAAACCACTCTTCCAAGTATAGCCCCTTGCATATTTTATGCAAGTACCCTTTGATTGTAGAGATGTATTCCTATCGAGAATATCCTGCTTTGAAAGTCCTCATGCTAAGTACTGTATTTTCAAGCTACTTACGTATGATGACAAATACTTAAAAGGTCAAGGCAGGCATAGAGAATTTGTCTACCTAGCTTAGCCATAATCTAACCATGGTACTTTATGCATCACGCCAAACTCTGAAAATCATGTCGAGATAGAATCGTATCTGCTATGTTTAACGTTTAATGTTCGCGTCAAATCGTTGGTACTGTATCACCAGACAAATCATGGCTGTCTTGACTCTCCCTCCTTCTCTTCTGCTGCATGCATTTTTACACAACGGGAATCCTGTTGATGTCCTGGATATATAGTCCCTTTAGAGCTCATCGTGAGCAGCCTTACCAGCCCCAGCAACAGTAGGCTCGCCCATCGCCATGATCTTGACGACTAAGCTAGTCCACCCCGTAAAATGCTGGGTTCTCTGACCCTTGCCAGTCTCTGGGTTATACTGTTCCCAGGCAAAGCCTGTCTCCTTCCACGACTCGTATACGGTGTTGACAATGACCTTGCGAAGCTTCGTATAGATTTCTGCAGCGCGCTTCTGGTTCGGTCCGCTCACACTGGCGACATCATACAGGCGAGAAATGGCCATGTAGTTGATGTTAATCCAAACGGGGCTACGCCAGTAGTTCTCTTCCGTACCGTAGAACTCGTCACTAATGCTCAGAGAACGTAGGCCATGCTCTGACCACAGCTCCTCGGGATCCTCAATCATGTCAAGAAGACGATCAATCTTGGGGTCTTGCGCATCAACCAGACCAACCAGGAAGGGGAATAGGGAGATGTAGCCTTTGTGGCACAGTAGATAGTGCTCCTCGTAATCATCAACACTAGCATCGCAGTAGCAGCCGGCCTTCTTGGACCAATGCAGAGAGTTCAGATTCTTCTGGATATCTGACAGCTGGCCCGCGAACAATTCAGCGTCTTCCTCGAGTCCGAGAGAGTCAGCGATGCTGTTCAGAGACTTGGCCATAAGGCCAACCCAGGCCATCAAATCAACATGCAGCTCACCAGGGTGGGGAGGCTGAGCACGCGGGTAGTCATCGAGACCACTGGTTAGGCAGTGGGTCTCAGTGCGACCACGCCAGCGGTAACCCTCGACATCATTGGCGGCTTCACGATCATACGTTTTGAGGTCGCCTTTTTGGGTACGGCGGAACCATTCATACTGACGGCGCAGGAGAGGGTACACTTCCTTGACAAACTCTAGTCCAGCCTGGGGGTAATCAAGATAGGCACTGCGGAGAGGTGTTTCACTCGTGATAGGCGTGGTGTTCTCCTTGATACCACCAGCACGGAGACGGTTCATAAAAGTTTCAACAATCAGAAAGAGAGTCGGGGGATTGGCGTAGTGAGGGTATTGAACCTGGAACTCGGCAGGGACCTTGCTGCGAGGCTCGGCACCCAGAATCTGCTCACGTGGAATCCAGCCGTCCTTGTCAATAGTCTTGAACCAACTACGCACTATATTCAGAGTCAAATCCATATCCCAATCGGCGATAGGGATGAGGTGGAAGCCCTCGTCCCATAGAAAGCCACGGGGGAAGAAAGGTCTCGATGGGATGCTTGTGAATAGCTCGTAAGGACCCTCCAGTTTTTCAGCGTGCCTCTCGCGGGCAGCAGCAGACTCGACCCAAAAGTCTTCGGATTCTTCGAGATAATCAAGGGAGTAAGAGCGGTCAATAACTTGGTCGCCGTAGAAGTAACCAATACCACCCATCAGGTTGGACAGCATACTTTTACCAAACTCGACAAACTTGTCATCATCAAAGGGAGCCTGGGGAGTGAAGAGCTCATTATAACGATGGGTGTATGCAGCCGAGTTTTCCTCGGTTTTTTCATCAATAACCTTGCTAGTTATAACTTCAGCTCCCTCGGAGTTGAGGATAAAGTCAAACTCAAACTCGCCATGGAAAACCTTCTGCACTATGTGCACATTGCCAGCGCCAGGGTCATTCTCCATCATGTACGTTAAGAAGGGAGGAGGAGCTTCGGTCTCAATGTCATAAGTGTCAGTAACGTACTTGACAGCATCGCTGATCTGTTTGTACGTCACCTGGCGACCCTGCCAGATGAACTCCTCGGGAACATTAAGGGACCGCACAACAGTCTTATCAGCATGGCGGAGTTGCGACAATGGATGAGTAGAAGTAGGCCGTTTGCCCTTTCCCTCAGTAATGCTCAACTTGTAGTTGCCAAGACTAGGCGAGTTACCGATGATGGTGACATCCTCGCTAAACCCTTGTGGAGCTTCAAAGCTGCCGACCTCCAGCACGCCATCGTCTTCCTGAGCGATGTAGAAGCTCAAGATGGTAACAAGATCTGGGCGAGCTTCTGTATAGGGGACACCTTTAACTCTGACAGCCCAGCTGCCACCGTGCTTACCGCCGGGAACTTTGACAAAGGTGGTAGTAATGTCAATGTTATTAGCGTCGTCATGGATGATCTGCGATCCACCGTTGCGGACATCATACTCTTCCCAGCCGTAGCCAGAGATACTATCGTGTTGCTCGCAAGTATAGCGGAAGCCTAGAAAAGACGTATCGTTAGCTTCATTGGGACAGTGCTCATCCTATGTTGAGCTAGGCGATACACATAGATCGGGCATACCTTGGTTAAGGGACTTGTACTCATTGGCGTTAACCCACTGCAACCCAGTCCAAAGACTCTTGGGCGTTCTTGGCCGGGCACCAAAGTACAGATTCGGCTTGTAAGGACCCCAGAACAGGCTTTGATTGTTCAGCGCATCGATCTGGCTAGAGATAGAGCTCGCATTTTCGCTAGAAGCTAACGAGCCAGTAATGGCACTTGAGACCAGCAAAAAGCTTGCGAAACCCAAAGGCAACATGTGTGATTCTTGGTTGAATATGAACAGATAGAAAAATGAGCCTGGATCGAGCACACATTAAGCAAAAAAAAAAAAAAAAAGAAGCTGAAATTTATTTTGACTTCTCAGCTGCAGATGAAGTTTTTGTCCAGTTTTTTTGATTGATTGATTGAACTGATGATGAGTTATATAATCTCAATTCACAAAGTCTGAGCGAACACGTTGCGTTGGCCCAAACTAAGCAATACCTGATATACACAATGGGAATGTAATAGACCCTTGATCAGATTCAACTGATAGACAGACAAAATAACAGGGTTACAAAAGCAGAAACGCAGTTAGGGTTATATTTAACCATAACACATAAAAGGTCCAGAAAAGGTAACACTCCCCAACTGGGAATCGA